>BDDC01000951.1:0-31572 GCA_001662425.1 Chlamydomonas sphaeroides | reverse complement strand
CCCACGGGGGGGGGGGGGGGGGGGGGGGGGGGGAGCCGGGTAGGTGCCGACAGGGAGAAGGGCTGGCACGGCCCTAGTCCGAGGCGCCGAAGGATAAGATCCTCGCTTGTCCTTTACGTTGTAGGCAGCTAAATGCTGGGCTAGGAGTTGGCTTGACTGGTGGCAGGCGAGGGCGACGTGTCTGCCGTACCGCGCGGGGCCGCGCGTTCTAGAGGGGCAATGGCACGCAGAGCCGGTGTCTTTCCGGCTCTGTAGCCAAGACTGTGCCTGAGCCACTTACAAAGACCACTGTTTGTAACGCATCACCGTGTCACTGAGCCCGAGCCGGAGCGAGCCGCGGAGCGACCGCCAAAGGAAGCCGCTTCGAGCCCAGCGCCAGTGAGTCGCGACGGGAGCGCGTTCACAGAGTGTTGCTGCGCGTCACCCGAGTCGCCCGACGCAGCCGGAAAGACACCCGCACTTCAAACGCTCAGGGTTACATTCTGTGGCGTGACACGGGCCCCTGCCATCACTGCCTGCCACGCACCACGCATTGAGTCGGACGACGGCCGCGCAGGGCTGGGCCGGCCGTGATCTATTGCTCTCGTCCTTGCAGGGCTGCTGGGAATTGGTTGGGGACAGCTGATCAGGTTGGGCCGCATTCGTGCAAGGCGACGGGGGCAGCGATGGCACGTGGTGGGTTGGCACGAGGTGCAGGCGGGGAAGCAGGCAGCAGGTGCGCCCGGGCCACGGAGGCCTGTGCTGCTTGCGTCCCTGTGGCCTTTGCGATATCTTTCCGCTACGCAATTTCCGCTACGCAATGATCCCTGTGGCATCGCCTTGGGCTCTCAGCAACCTGCCGGGTGAGCGGCAGCGCACCTGGGGGGTGGGGGCTACCGGTCGCGTCGTGAGCGCCGCCGCTGCGCCTGCGCCAGTCAGGAGCTTGCCAGCCCCGAGCCGCATAGGAGCCGCAGCTCATGTTGCCTGCTGTCCTCGTGGCCTGGAGGTGCTCGGTGCTAGCTAGCTTCTGCGCGAGCCGCTTCACACGCAGCGCTGTAACGCGTCCCGGGGCGGGCGGGGAGGAAGTGCGACCAGGAGGAGTCGGACCTGCGTGGGACTGTACCGTGGGCCCCACCAACAAAGTTTGGCCGCATGCGCTCTTATAGGAACTCGCGCGTCTCGGCGTACGCAATGCAGCCGCGTTGCCGGTCCGTCCGCGTCCGGGCAGGTCCGTGGGGTGAGGGAGGAAGGAAGAGTGGGGCCGAGGGAGTCGGCCAGAGAGAGAGTCGTTGTCCGAGTAGCAGGCAGAAGTTTGTAGTTGCGCTAACTGCGTGCACGCGATCATGTGTTTGGTCTCCCCACGGAGCCTCTTGCCACGACCGCGAGAACGCCCGGCGGAGACCGACCGCGAGAACGTCAACGCAACGCAACACGACCAATTCCCGGCCTCCTGGAACTGCTGCTTCCTCGACTGCCGTGCGTCGTGTGAAAATCATGTCGCTAACAATGAGTTCCCGAGCCGCACAGAGGAACGCGAGGAATGCTGCGGGCACGTACGCCGGTTACGGTGTAACTGGGCTGCAAAACACAGCCGCACCGCAGTGCGCCCATCCTCCTTGGCAGCAGGCATAACTGACGCCGAGATATCTACCGCATACTTTTTGGCGCAGCTTCACGACAAGAATGAAAGCTCATAACCGTGCGGAGTGACGCGCGTTACTTCACTCTATGCAGAGGTCATGTGTGCGCCAGCTGCTCGTGCTCTGTACTCTCAGCAGCGGCAGCAGCGTTGTTATCTACTGCGTGTCGGACGCTGCATGCTGGGCGCGTATCACTCTTTGGTCATTGTGCGGACAGACAGGTTGGCACAGCGTCACGCACGAGCGTTTCTTAGTATTTCCAGCCCTACGGCTACCACTCATTTACAAGGTATCCAAGCAGAACAGTCATGGGATCGCTTTGCCCGCAAGCGAGAGTTGTCGCAATATGTGCGGCTGTTGTCTTACTTTTAGCGTGGACGGCCCCTGCATTGGCACAGTGTGAGTTCTGGGTGATATGCTAATACCAGCGTGAGATTATTAGCGTGAGAACATACAGCGAGAGTTGTTGCTTGGCAAAACCACACACGCCGCCCCGCGACACCTGCTGCGAGCATGCGCTCTGTAATAGACATGCCGTGTTTAACCTTGTTCCCACCAAGCTCGCTCGCCGCCGCATGCGTACATCAATCAGCCCGTGTCACTCCACTTCAACGCCGCGCAGCTGAGGTGAAGCCAGAGTGCCCGAAGAAGAAGGGATACGTCGCGAGGTTGAACGAAACCTGGACCGGTGGTGTTGGCGCGGGCTCCGGCGAGTACCGGACCGCAAGGCGCGCCATGAAGCTCTGCACCGTGGACCCAACATGCTACGGTAGGTGCGCACTTCACACGTGCGCTCCCATGGCCGCCCAATTCTGCCAGCCAGTCCGCGCGTACCGTCCGCCCCTGTGTGTGCCACCACTCAATCGAGCGTGTTGGCACGGAGGAACTGTTACCGTACGTGCAGCCTACTCGATTTTGTTTTCTGTGTTCGGCCACCCTGCCCTGCCTGCCGCCCCGTCCCTGGCCGTGGCTGGGACCTTTGCTCATGGCATTTCCTTTAGGGGCCTTCATTGCCTCGCCCCGCATCCACCACACCACGCCTGAAACTGGCCAGCCCCCCCGGCCGACCCAACTCACCCTTCACCCGCATGCATGCCGGCCCATCCCCATACATGCCTGGACGACCCCTGCCTCATCATTGATGCCCCTGCCCCAAGCTCCAGTGCTTCCAGTTCTGCCCAACCCCGCGGTTCCTGCGTGCGCCATGGTCTCGCTTCGTTCGGTGCTACCAGGAGGGTGCTACACATCATCACGTGTCGCCCCGGTCGCAACTCGCTTCTCGCTCGCCCCTTACCCGCCGCCATGCCCCTCACCTCCCCACGGTTGCCCGCTAGCCTGGAACTCTGAGGGCCAGTGGGTGGCTGGCGGAGTCACGGGCTGGACTGCGACCGCGGGCGTCTGCTCCTACATCAAGGAGGGAGGTGGGTAATCCAATCTCGGAAGAGCTAGGCTGCTGGCTGGTGTTCGTCAGGCCAGCGCCTTCCTGGGCGGGATGGGGTCGCATTCCTTTGTTGTGGGACACCATCCAACCCTCTCCTCCGGGCGTCGATGAAGAGGAGCTGTGTGCTGGGGCCTCCATTCCGGTTCACAACGAACCATATATATCTCATCACCAGGCTTCCGCTGCTCCTACCTGGCCCTGCTTCTAGCCACCCGCCAGCAGCCGGGTCCCCCGTCAGGGCGTCTTCTGCGGCACCCTGCTCACCCTGCTCACCCTGCCGCCTGTTGACGCCCCATGCGAATCCCGCCTCGCACCGATACGATGATCCAGCTCTGCTGTGGACCCAGCCTCCTTGCATCCGAGCCACAAGTCCAACCCCAAGCCTGCCATGCAAACGCTCGTTGCAGCATGGCACTGTTGTTGTACAAGCAACACACGCAGCACGTGACAGGCCAGCTAACACCCTCCCCACCCCTACCCGTCACCCCACCCTCCATCTCCTCCGCCCTTCATACGCACAGGCCCGCTGCCCCCATCACCCTCACGCCGCCGTCGCCCGCCGCCGTTACCGTCGCCGTCACCGTCACCGTCACCGTCGCCGTCGCCGTCGCCGTCGCCGTCGCCGTCGCCGTCGCCGTCGCCGTCGCCGTCGCCGTCGCCGTCGCCGTCGTCGTCGCCGTCGCCGTCGCCGTCGCCGTCGCCGGCGCCGGCGCCATCGCCATCACCTTCTCCCTCGCCGTCACCGTCGCCGTCACCATCGCCGTCCCCCTCACCGTCGCCGCCACCGTCACCGTCACCATCGCCGCCGCTGTCGCCTCCCTGGGTGAGTGAACAATGTAAAAAGAGATTGAGGGGCGCAAGGTGTTAAAATGCCGGCAAGCTATAACAAGGACCGGGCCACTCGTGGTGACGTGATCCTGGCTTCGTAGGCGTCCCCATGCACATCCAGCATCATTTTTATCTCATGTTGTTTGTACTGCTGCTTGCTTGCTAGTTGCTAGTTCCAAGTTCATTGCTTATTGTAACCAATGCGCCCATCATCCGCAGTGGAGCATTCCAATCCCCACCGTCTCGCCGTCGCCGTCGCCGTCGCCGTCGCCGTCACCGTCGCCGTCACCCTCGCCGTCATCTATTCCCGCGCCCTCGTCATCGCCGTCGCCTGCGCCGTCGCCATCACCATCACCATCGGCGTCTCCTCCACCATCGCCTCCGCCGTCACCTCCGCCGTCGCCTCTGCCGTCGCCTCCGCCGTCGCCTCCGCCGTCGCCCCCACCGTCGCCTCCGTTATCGTCTTTGCCGTCGACTCCGCCGCCACCTCCGCCGTCGCCCCCACCGCCGCCTCCGCCGTCGCCCCCACCGCCGCCTCCGCCGTCGCCCCCACCGCCGCCTCCACCGTCGCCTCCGCCGTCGCCACAATCGTCTCCGCCGCCATCCCCGGTGCCCACCCGCATCACCGAGCTTGTGACGCCCATGGACCGCCCCGTCATGAGCGGCGGCGAGGTGTGCCCCCTGGTCTCCAACACCTGCGACCTGTCGCTGCCCCAGTGCGGCCTCTACACCAGGCCCCCCGGCCTCGCCGCTACCGCACCCTGGGCATGTGAGTGCGGCGCGGCCGGGAGGGACAGCACCTGGCGCAACGCCATCTGCGACCGCAGGGCCTACAGGGCCTGAGCCATGGGGTCTCTGCTGGGACCAGGGTGGAGAGGCATTCACGTGTGTCAGCGCATGGGCGGGGCGTGGGGCTGGGGCATGCATGGATGGGCCCGTGGGTAGTTGCTTGGGTGGGTCCGAATGCATGGTATGGGTCGCTCGGTGCAGGCAAGCTAGGGATAGCCTTGGCACCAGCGAATGCCGGTTGGTTGATTGATTGGGGAGGGCGGACGGAGCGGCCAAAGCGCGCTGGCTTGGTCTCGTAGACGCCCATCGCTCGTCCGACCCAGGACCTGGAACCTGTCCTCTGTCCTTGCAACCTCTCTCTCCCCAACATGTGCCCCATCCGACCCCGCTCCACAGGCGACACGCTGTGGTCGAAGAACGGAAAGTACTTGCTGTTATTCATATCTGTCCTGAGCAATGTCCTGGTAAAGCGAGGTTGGGTGTTGGTTGGGGCTTTCAACGAACCACGGGTCATGGTTCTAAGGGCGGGCCAGGGTATCCATACATGTACTTATATTACTTAATTAGTAATTATGCGGAGAGTTTATGTTCAAGTACATCAACATGCATTTGATATGTAGTTCGCTGGCAGCCGCGCGATCGGCTGCTGGGCCCACAACAAAGCGCATGCAGCAGCATCGATCAAAGAGTGCGTGCGAGCACTCTCGTGGGAGTGGAAAGGGCCCAGCAGCTAGCGGCGGCCCCAAGCTCGGCATCCACCGCTCTGGTGCTTTGCCGGCCCCCGCACGCACCCCGACGCTGCAACAACGAACGGCCGCCTGCCACATGCGGTCCGTGCGACAAGCAATATTGCGCCCCCCTTGAGCTGAGCCTCGCTAGCAACCCCCCGCCGGTAGCATTCTTGCTGCTTCCGAGCCTACGGGTCCCCTGTGCATGCCCCGCAGGGTGTGTTTGAGGCGGCCCCCAACGGTACTGTCGTTGGGCTCAAGTGGTTGCCCGGCGGCCCCAACTTGGTTCCCCTGGGGCCGTACCAGTTCCACATGGCCCCAAACATGGGCGGGAGCTGGTGAGCAGCTGATACACGTGACGCGCCGAACCAACGTTCGCATCTAGTACTTGACGACGACACGCACTGCTGCAGTGCCAACATACGTGGATGCGTGCGTGCCTGCCAATCCTTGCTTCCCCACGCACCCCACGAAGGTCGCAATGGCCCTAGTGAATAAAGCGCTCGCTCGCCGGCCGACTACATAGCTAGTCTGGGGCCGCGCTTTGCCTTTGCTCGCATCGGCTGCCGTGCCTGACGCAGCTCGTGCTCATCTCAATCCATCTGGCCCCGCCTTCCTGCGGCCCCCCAGGTTCCACGGCGGTTCCTTCAACGCGACCAACTATGCCCTGGGCATTGCCCCCCAGAACATCGCTACCATCCAGAGCGTGTGGCCGCCCAACTTCGGGCTCACTGGCGCGCCGTACACCATGATGCTGCGTGAGTAGTCATCATTGACCGTACTGACTTCGACCACCTTGGGATCGATAGATGCATAGCGGGGGTTAGCGATGCGACGGATGGGCCTCTGCCGGCACACGCCCCGCCCGCCCCTGCACCCCGCCTGCACCCCGCCTGCGCGCCTGCATGCCGCCTGCTGCATACATGCCAGCAGCGTGCGAGCAGCGAGCAGCGTGCGTGCGGCGCCGGCAATGCATCCTAGCTACCTCCGGCCTGGTCTCTATCTGGCCCGTGTGCATTGATCCGGCGACCGCGGCTGCAATAAAACGGTGCACCCCGCAAATTGCATGTACTGCAGGTGATGATGGCGACCTGGTGGTCAAGGCAGCCAGCGGCACCACCACTTGGTCCAGCAGGGGCAACTTCTATCGTGAGCTGCTGGCGGTCACGACAGTAATGACCGTAATGACACCGTCATTACCATCCATTGTCAACTAACCATGCGTATGTATATTATATTTGTTTCGTGCTGCCTCACCTGTATGTGGCCACCGTGCGTGTCTTTCATCCGCGGGCTCACGCGTGTCCGCCGATCTCCTCCCATGTGTTCGGAGCAGTACACACGCCCGCCCTGCCTCTCCCCCCTGCCTGCACCTACCTACGCACAGAGATGTGTTCTAGGATCTCCAACAAGATGCCATCAACCAGCGTCCGCCAGACCTGCCTCTGCGTCTGCCCCGCGGGCACCTTCAACGTGATGCGCATTGGCTCCAGCGTCGTCCAAACCAACTGCTCCGAGACTGGCGAGACACCGGTCGTCCGCAACTCCTTTGCGACGTGCTTCGGTGGGTTGAGGGCGATGTTGGGCTTGCTTGGCTTCAGGTTGGGATTACCGGGGCTAGCTGAGGTAGGCCCCGGTTTGCTCGCTCACGTACAGCGCCCTGCCCACCCCCGCTGCGACGCCGCCCCCGTAGCCCTACCTCAGCCAATGACGCTCTTCACCAAGACCAACCCCCTCGTGGGAGGCAATGCCATGGCGGTGGGGGCGCAGGACGGCGCACTGCCCGTCGCCGGCGCGGCCGTGCGGCAGGAGGTGCGCGTGCTTGGGAGCGAGGGAGGGAGGGAGCAAGTAGGGGTGTAGATAGCTGGAGGTTAGTGGGAAGTAAGCGGAGGCAACGTGCGTGTTTGGGGCCATCTTTCAGGGGTCTCTTACTTTCGCCCCATGCCGACGACACGTGCGTGTGGCAATTCGTTCGTCTCACATATATACACGAAAGCGTCTATCTTGGCAGCTAGCACATATACACAGGCACAGGGGCTTGGCTGCTGCTGATGGTGCTTGCGCGGCCTGGCAGACATAGAAATAGATGTACAGCGGGCTTGACCCGTCGTGATCTAAGGAGGTAGGGCGACCAGGGGGCCGGAGCCCCCTACGCGCCCTGTCCCCCGGCCTGGCACCCGCGCGCTCCCTTAGCACATATGCATCCGTATATATCCGCTGCTGCCTGAGATGAGCTCGCGAGCGACGGACACTGCGGAGTCAACCCGCGGCTGCTGCGTGCCCAGCGATGCATACATGTCGGGGGAACGACCTAATTCATGCACCCTGAGCAGTGTTAATGCGGGCACATGCGGCTTGCTGCCGGAGATGCGCCCTGTCGCAGGTAGCTGCTTGCGCGCTTACCGCTGCCTCCCTGCCACTCATAACTCCCTGGCATGTCGGCCATGCTATGCTGCTGCTGTTGCTGTTGCTGTTACATACTGTGCGCATACAGAGGTGGAGCCAGGCCGCTGCCGTGTACATGGAGTACGAGCTGCTTTTGGCTGATAGCGACAGCTGTGAGTTGCGCTAGTGACAGTCAACATCTACAACATCCGACTAATAATCCGACTGTGCAATTACTATTAATATTATGCTGTCTGTGTATGTAGCTGTTCGCATTGGCGGCGAGCGAGCCATGCATGCTCCATGATTCTATGCAGCAACAATAGTATAACACAGTAAATGAACATCTTCTCTGTCTATCTATCTATCGACGGAAGCGTAACCCACGCAACACATGCATGTGTGGCCGATTCGTATCATTGCAGCGCCAGCACAGCTTACCCTTGGCATGCATGGTTGGTTTGCCGTGTGTCAACGTTGACCCTGTGGTATATACTGCGCCCTGCCCTGCCCGGCTGCACTGCCCTGCAAGCAGTTGTATTGGGTGACTATGCAATGCAGGTGGGTGTGTGGGGCGTACGTGCGTTGGAGCATGGGTTTGGCTGGAGGATGGCCGTCAAGCAAGGGACACTGCGTGCGTGGCTCTGGGGGTGCTCCTCGCTCGTGCACCACACCGTAATTGGTCATTGTTGTATGTATGGATATTATATATACATATATTATATGTATATATATGCACACCAGCTCTTGCTTATTTTTGGCTCACTTGACTCCGCCCGTCCATCCTTTCACTTCAGTTTTCGCTGTACTACATCAAGCACATCACAACCGGTCTGTGCATCGGCCTTGAGGGGCCGGTACTCCAGCCCAGCCGGTTGGTCGTATTCAAGGAGTGTGACACAACCGACTTCACCCAGGCCTGGATGATAAGAATGAGTGCTCCTCACACGTGAGGCAAACATAGAAACACAATGCAAGCATACATACATATATATATGCGTTCACGCACACGTTCTCATCTAGGTAAATTTGTAGAGAAACGAAACAGGAGTCAACGCTAATAAGAGTCTGTGTCTTGGTGGGCCAGCGGAGGCAGGCCGGCGGCGGGGGTCATGACGATGAGCATGTATGCTCACAGCAGATAGACCCTGCCTGATTGCACCTCACGCCACCTGTGTTGTTCCTGTGTTGTTCCTGTCTTGTTCCTGCGTGTGTTGCTGCGCAGGGTGCAGCTGTTGATGTACGACACACAGGGCTCGTGAGTGCCGCAGGTGCCAAGCAAGCTGTTTTGAACGAATGGAAATGCTAACACGTGTAAAAGCCCTGATAATTGGTTGGCTGCTGTGATTCCCTGGTGATGAGATAGAGCCGTGGTTGCCGTGCGTGTGTGGCCGCCCGCAAAGGGGACCAAGAAGGGTGTGCGCAGATAGACCGGCGGCTGTTCAACAAGGTCATCGACGCACAGCACACGCACACATGTCATGTTGGTTTGCCTGTCAGCAGGCCTGGATGCATTCCCCAGCAACACATACAGGATACCGACGTACAAGCAACCGTGTGCTTGCCACCTACCCTACCTACCCCGCCTTAACCCTGGACATTGCGTGCCGGCCCTGCTGCTCCCTGCGTCACGTGGCCTCGCGCGCTCAAGCAACCTCATTTGCCTTTGCTTTTGCCCCCGGCGGTCTCGTGACACTGCCAACCTACCACCGGGGGACAGGGCGCGTAGGGGGCTCCGGCCCCCTGGTCGCCGCACCTCCTTAGATAACGGCGGGGCAAGCCCGCTGTATGTACCTCTACTTCAATTTCTATTTCCAACCCACCGCTTCTCGCAGGTTGCTCTGCGCATCCGTCTACAGCAGCAGCAGCACGGCCCTTGTGTTGGCAGACTGCGGCGCTCTCACGGGCCCATCTTCTTACCACCAGGAGGTGGGGCTAGCTGCTGTGTGTCTTGGCTCGGCAGGAATGTGGTGGGGGGACACCACTCACTAAATGCTTACTTCATACTTTGCATGTAACAACCAGCACCACGCACAGTGGCCAACCGGCTATGCGCCATGCATACATGGGGATACTTGCTTACTGTCCGTTCGTGTTTGGTCTTGCAAATAGAAGTAATTGCTTCATAGGATTTGGCGTCCGTGGCCATGGGCTTGGGAGAGCTGCGTAATTAGGGAATGACTCTGCAACAAATGTGTCAAGTGCGTGCGGGACAGCACGGCAGGCAAGGGGGGGCAGGGGGCCATCCACGGGGCTCGTCCCTTTGTTTACCCCGCGCGCTGTCTACAGGGCTGCGCGGCCGCTGCCTTGCTTGTTTGCTCGCCGCTTGCTGGTAGCTTGAGAAGGCTACCGGCCTGGCGCTTCGCTGGGCTGGTGGTCGATTATGTGCCCATCGCTGATGCCGACCCCGCATTCGCGCATACCCCTGCCCCCTCCCCGCCGCTGCTCCCTCCCGCCCCATGCGCCCGCCTACGTGCCCCTTCTGCCAACACGCTCCGCCGTGCATCATTCGGTCCGGCAGTTCTACCACGGGACCCTCGGTGGGTCAACTACTGACATATGTAATGAGTTAGCACAGAGTTGAAGTACTCATGTGATTCCTTTGTGGATACATTATACTGGAGCTCGCTCTCTGATGAAGTGAGCCTCGGCGCCGGGTTCCTGACATGTTCCATGGCACACACGTCAGCGACATGGGCACAAAATGGTGGTTTCTCGCATATATACCTTTCACACGCTTACAAGCTCCGATGTGGGTGAGTTGTAAGAGCATACTTACAGCAGTGAGCTGGGGTCCGTCAATCCAGAATAGGCAGATAGCGTGTCGAACGAACCAGGACCCTTCCTAGGCCATGGCTGCTTGCGAAATGGACGCCTAGCTAACCAGGTCTGCGCCTGCCCGCCAGTCCTAGGTGCGCTGCCACACCAAACCTCGTCGCTCTCGCAGCAGCGACATACGACCACCAGCGAACCCCAACAGTCGCCAGCAGGCCACGCACTCAGCTCTCCCCTTGCCTCCCCTCCCGCCGTCCTGCATCCGTCCTGTGCTCTATCTACCCACTAGGACCCTCCCTCCCCATGTCCTGGCTCTACCTAGCGAGGTCTGCGCCACTTGCCCCATTGCTTTCCTGCAGCTAGGCGCTATCGGTACGTAGGTTGCTGCCCCCTGCCTCCCCGCTCTTGGCTCGCTGCTGCTCTCCCGCAAGCCCCTGCCGCCCAGCTGGCTGAACTACAGCTTGTCCCGCCAGCGCCGCGCGGCTGATTGCTGCCGGTGCGTGCTCGAGCGCCCCCGAGTAGCTAGGGGAACACGCGCTCAACCCTAACACGTTCAACCCTTATCCTAACCTCACCTAGCGGCTCTCAACCGTAGCGCAAAGCCACGAGCCGCCCAACGAGCTTTCACCATGGCACTGCATACCGCGGCTTTCAAACCGGGATCAGCACAAACCCTGGCTCCGGTCTCTCTTGCGCAGACCCCGCCCCAGGGAGTTCACAGCGCCCCCAGAATTATATTTGAGCATTTGCGCAGCCCTCGATTTATTTATTCGAGCGTTTGCACAGCACCCCAGGCTTATTTATCCATGCGCAATCAAACCATCAGGTGCAGTGCGGTACTCAGGGGTTGCCCAAAATGGTAGTTGTACTGATCCAACTTAAAAAACTCTGTTTCAGTGGGCAGGCAAGGCATGTGTGTTCATTAATAAAAGACTTACACAGGTGCGCGCTCATTTCTAAGACGGTTATCAGAGCAACACGCGGCACTTTGAGGGGGTGGTGACATGTTGGTTGTGCGTAGCACGCAGGCAAGCAGGGATTTGTGTCCACGCTGGCTGTGCTGAGGCTAGCGGCACTACCTGAGCAGCCCGGCGTGTCCCTATCGTGCCTCTCTTTATGATGAGCAGCACAGCTTCGTGCTGAAAGTTGTTTTCGTGCAAGCGGGTGACCTAGCGCTCTGTGCGTGCTCGCACCCATATGGGGGCTCGCCAGGGTTCTTACCATGTTCCAGTAAATACCACAACTACTGTCGGCTTTCATATATAAACGTATTCATACTCAGTTTTACAGTAGCAATCCGCCCGTGGCCCAGGCCCTTGCCTCGCCATACCGCTGATGCCGAGCATCGCACTCAGCTACACAAACCTCATGGACTTGCTTGTGTATGTGCCCACAGCTAACGGATTCAACAGCCTGCGCCGCTCAGCCGCTGAGGTCGAACCTACTGAGGTCGCCAGCAAGGAGCACACATCGTTCAACAGGGACGGCGCTTCTGGTGCAAGGATGCAGGCAAGCACAGTGGCTGGGCCCAGTGGGGCGAGTGGGGCGAGTGGGGCCAGGGGTCGAGCAAGCTGCAAGCAGCGTGTTACGGTCCTGCTGTCCCGCCGTATTCGTTCGCGCCCACATGAATCACCCAGTTGACACACGCGCAAATTCTTAATTAAGCGATGCGTGCTGTCAAAAGTTGCCAGACGACGTGAGCTCCTTCCCTGCGACTGCCTCCTGCTGCCTCGCTCGCCACGTGCCGCCCACAGGACTCCCTGCGGCAGTTTCTCCGCGGTGGAGCGACACCCTCCGTGCTCCAGCAGGCCATGAGAGACGGCGCCGCTGTGTTTGAGAACTAGCGCACTGCTCGTGTGCTCGTGTGCTTAACGACGCTGGAAGTAGCATGGAGCTTTGCAAGACATGCATGAGCAGCTAGATGTCGGTTATAGCAGGCCCCGTCAGCAGCTGGCATACATCGACACGTTACACCACACGCACTGACGGACAGCATGTGCCGGCCTTTCCGACCAGGCATGCACGCACACGCGTCGTTCGTTCTATCTGGGCGTTCGTTAAACTTTGGCACTGATGCTGCGGCTGGCCCAAGCGAGTGTGTACTCGTAGTGTCAACCACGTCGTTGATATTACAACGGACGGGAAAACGCGGCTGTTGTCTGCCTGCCGCCGCTCGCTCAGTGCTTGGAACTGATGGCGCCCGGAATCCTTGCCATCCACAGCCTGCATTCCGCTTCCCTCGGATGCACGCACACACGTCTTTGTTCGTTGGTGTGTGTCTGTCGCGCATGCATGCATTGCGTGGCCTTTATTTACTTTCTGGACGGAGTCGTCCACCACGGCATGCCTCCCCTGCCTGAACATTATTCTGCCAACGGGACACGCATGGCCTGTTGCTCTAGGGGTTCCTGGCTTGGCTGGGGTTGTGCATGCACACATACACGTCTTCGTTTGTGCGCGCCTATCCATGTGTGACTTTTACGTACTTTCTAGAGTCGTCAACGGCAAGCCTCCCCTCAGCAATGTTCTGTCAACAGGACATGGTGTATTGCTCTTGATATATCTTGATCGGGGCTTTTCTCTACATTCCGTCTTGTGGTGTCTCCTTCAGCATTTATCCGCCCCTTCAATCGGCCTATTCCGTGCATCTGATCTATTGGTTGGTGCATGTACTCAGTTGACGCATGCTGTGGGGGTCGCCGGTGCCATGCTGCATGCCCGCTTGTGCGGTTGCCGGTGGCTGACGTGCCACCGCCCCAACATACCAGCACAGGAGCATGCTTGTAAACACTGAGTTGATGCCCCAGTGCCCTATCGATCTAGCTTCTCCCAGGGGAGCATCGCAGCCATCCGTTGTCTACATGATCACAGCTCCCAGGACACACAGTGGACCCCCCCTGAATGCTTGTAATTTTGCCATTTTAAATTAAACAAGTTAGCCACAGCAATCAAGGGTAGTCCTGCTGCTGCTGCTGATGCTGACGATCAAGCAGAAGTGCCTGCAAGGGGCGGTTGATGGCCAGGAGGGTGGGCGTCCCCCAAGGATTGCCCCTGCCAACACTCACCCCTACCCGCCTGGCCGTGTTGTGGGATTGGGCGGGATTGACAAGGGTAGGATAGTTATGACAGGTTCAGCTTCACGCACTGGGATTGGAATTGATCCCCAAGGAATTGGTATGTCCTAGGCAGGATTGAAATTGCTCCCCTCAAGATTGGTCGTCATCCTCCAGGATTGGTTTTCAGACACCTCATGTCATGAACGCTCGCTTGTGTCAACAATTGTGTCAGTGACAATAGTCACCCTACCTCCTTAGATCATAGTGGGTCAAGCCCCCAGCTGTACCTCTATTTCTATTTATAATTCTATCCTTTGTCAGTGGCACAAGGTGTCCAACACGTTTTATAACCAAACCACTCCCAGTGGCCCCCACCCCAGCCCCATTCGTCCCCCTCCCATGATTCATGGTGCTAAACATTGGCCTATGAGGTCTGTGCCTATTTCAAGCAATGTTCCCATTTCTGTTTTGAGAGCTGCTTATCAACAGCTGTATGCAACTGACGTGCACTCCAACAAAGTCGTGGACAAGCATTATTATCATCATTTACATGATTACAGTTATTGTTACCTGCATGTGTTAAGGAAGCACTACCGACCGCATCAAGCACTCTTCATGTTCCACTGTGGTATTGGGGCATACAGGACAGACACACAGGGGGGTCTGAAACCAGCCGCTCGGTGTGGGAAGCCCAAGCCATGGGCAAGGCACATGCAGGGGCGGCCTCAAGACCAGCGGACCCATGGAAGAAAGTCATGATCAGCTGGTGTGAGGTGTTGCACAGCAGTTTCAGGGGGATGTTGGCATACCACCACTCAAGATTGTAGGTGCAAGGGGCCATGACATTGGCAGCCAATATTTTTGCTGCTTCTCAATGGTTCACGGGCCACCGGACATTGGCAGAGGTAAGGCAGTACAAGGGGTCACACCAGGGGTCCGTTGTGAAGGTGGTTCACCAGTAGCGGTGGATGAACTGTGCAGACAGAGCAGGCAACGTGGCAGTGACAACATCACTCGCTGACTTTGGTACCAGGACATTGGTGGGATGTGGCAAGGAAGCACATCTTGCGTGGCTTCTTGTGCATCTTCATGCTACCAGCATGGTAGCTCGGCTCCCAACTGGTGACGTCATGTGCCATCATGGCCCCAGGGGTGCAGTCTGGTGTTCTCACGCTGGTATTGCTGAGCCATGTCGGGGATGGAGACATGATATGACATGATATGATATGATATGACATGATATGATATGATATGATATGATATGATATGATATGATATGATATGATATGATATGATATGATATGATATGATGTGATATGATATGATATGATATGATATGATCATGGTATGCAGCAGGGGCGGAAGGTGGGGTGGTGTTGGCGGCAGCAGTGGCGGTGGCTGAGCGGGTGGTGGCAAAGCAAGCAGGCGGCGGCCAGGTGGGAGGTGTGGGTCAGGGCGCCAGCCAGGTGGGCTGTGTTGACAGTGTGGGTGGGGCTGGTTGGGGCTGGAGGGGGTTGGGGTGGAATGGGTTGACAGTGGCTGGGTGTGTGGGCAGCGGCTGGGTGGGAGGTTGCCGCACTGGGATCAATGGGTTACGGCTGTGAGATGGACGGTGGCTGTAGTGGGGTGGGCGGTGACGAAAGGATGGGCAGTTGTGGAAGGTTGAGTGGCAGTGGTGAGATGGGCGGCTGCAATGCGGGCTGGGTGGCTGTGCGTGGGATGGGCGGTCGCACCGGGATGGGCAACGGGGGTAGGTTGGGAGGCACTGGGATTGGAGGCGGTGGTGGGATGGGTGGCGGTGTGGCGGGCGGCTGCTGTGGCATGAGTGGTGATAGATGGGCTGGGTCACAGTGAGGTGAGCGGCGGTGGGATGGGTGGTGGTGGGGAAGCTGGCGGCATAGAGGGTGGTAGCGGCAGTAGGGTGGGTGCAGGCAGGAGGCCCTTCATTCGCGGGCAAGCTAGCCTTATGGTGGCTAGCATGCATGCAACACACGCACGCAACTAATTCCAACTCTTTACAGCACTGCAGTGCTGTCATTGCTTCACATACATGGTGAGAAGCTGCAAGTTGCATGAGCCCGGCGGGCTCCACATGTGTCAGGCAGGGACCCCACCCGCTGCCATGCCTGCGCCGTGTCACATGGGGACAGCCGTAACTGACCGGTTACATAAGGACGGCTAGCACGCACATGGTGCAACCTGCCGGTCAAATCCTCCCGTCACAAGCGGCCATGGCAGCCATGGCTGTGGAAGATGTGTTGGCCCCCAGGTGCCTGCTTGTGTCAACCATGGCTGATCCGTGTTGGCCAACTCAGCAACGCGACGGTTCATATCCTGGGCCAGATATGATAGCATTCTGAGGCCCTAATTGCTAGGGGGTGTTGCGACGTCCCTCAAAAGAGGCGGCAGTGATCAACAGCCCCATGACTGGACACCCTCACCAGCAAGATTCGATGCTTGGCCGTGTGCGAGTGGACGCCGTGCATGCGTCCAAGAGGTCAAGCAATCATTCTTATTCTACAAAACGTGGTCAAGCTGTGCATAGCAAACAGACGTTGAGGAGGTCAGCAAGTGGCACGGAGCACAGTGGAGCTACTGGCGCAGCACGGTGCAGCGCACAGGTGGCCGCTGGCTTAGCTCACGCTCGGGCAGGACCTGGGCTTCCTGGCCGCTGGGCTTCAAGCAAGGGGTTTTCATGGCCGCTGGTCTTCCTGGCCGCTGGTCTTCCTGGCCGCTGGGCTTCATGGCCGCCGCAGCGCATGCCGTGGGCTTGACTGGTGGTGCTCTGGTTCAGCTTTGTGGTGCAAGATGGTGCCGTAGCGCCGTGCGCACCAATGCAATCGGCGGGTCGGCAGGGCTGTCCCAGCTCTGGTAAGCAGGCTTAGGAAGAGGAGTTACAGATTAGCAAGGGGCCGCTGCGGAAGCACAGCTCCCTTGGCCCCAAAGCGCACGAACACCAGCGGCAATCCCCTGGCAGCGACGAGCCCCAACGCGGCTGCGGTCCCATGGTTGGCACTTTCGGGGCCTGGCTAGCTATATATGCGCCCGCTCAGGCCGGCTGCGCTCGGAGCGCGGTGGCCATGTGCTTCCATATGTTTTGTAGTGCGAGACAGCGCAGTGCAACATGCCCCCGGTTGTGGCTGCCGGTGTGCAGTACGTTGTACGGCAGGCGAAACTAAAGGCGAAACTTGGGGCCCTCCTACTCCAAGCTTTACTGTGACGTGACTCAACACTGCTTTACGCAAGCAACCGTCCTGGTGAATAGTGAGCTTCAGCCCTACCCCGCCGACTTCTTACCTCGCGAAGCCCTTGACACCCAAACCGCTCGACTTGCTGTAATACAATCTAGTTGGTGAACACTGGCTGGGTGCCAGAGCTAGCTGCATCGCACGCGTCGGTCTTGCGCTGGTCTTGCGATACCCGAGTACTTTGCGCCAGCGTGCCTGCTTGCCAAATCAAAGGTAGCATCATAGGCTGCTGCAATCGAACTGCCTTCCTCGGTCACGCGCTTGTGGCGCAGCGGGCCGGTGGCGGAAGGTTCCTGCAGACGTTAGGTTCACCAAGAGATGCCTTTCTTGCGGTGCACATGCTGGCAGGTAGGCATGTAGCGTTCTCGTTGCGCACGGCCGGCAGGGTAGATTCTGCGCTGAGCCCTGTCGCGAACACGTTATGACGCGACGCGTTGATAATCGGCGACGCCTGTTAGTCGGCTACTCGCGGGCTGCCGCCGACGCGTGCCCCCTGCTAACAACCTAATGCGCACGAGGTTCGCAACTGGGGCTTGGCCCTAGGACAGATGGAACTTTCCCAATAACCAGGCGCCGCTTTCGCGCACGTTCAATACTGTTCGGTATCATGTATATTTGTAGTTCTGATGGCGCAGCGCGTCAAATCCGGGCTCCAAGGGTTATGTTTCACAGTCGGAGTGCCCTTTCGCACCGCGCCCGCCCGCAGCCGCCGGCCGAGGCCCTCCCTCAATCGCAGCTGCATGACTCTCCAGATGCGGATGCCTCCGCAACCGTCCCTGACCCAGCCCTCAGCCCGCGCCCAGCGGCGCCGCCGGCCGGCGCCACACGTACCGGCGCCCGCGCTTACCAGCCCGGCCTCGCCGCCGCCAAGCCAGCGCTTCGCAATCCCGACGACCCCTCAGTCCGCAAGGGTGTCGCCTTCAGCACACCCTCCGGCGAGCACCTGGACCGCCTCCCCTCTCACACGCCCTCGTCGCCCGTCTGGCAGCGCTTCCAGCACAGCCTGGCCGAAGCCGGCGGCGCGTACGGCGGCAGTGTCACGTACGGCGGCGGCGGCGGCGACATCTCTGCCCACGGTGGCTCCGTCGCGTACCCCTCCCGGCCGACGACGGCGGGCTATGACGACCTGTCCGCACACGGCGGCTCTACCTGGCGCAGCGGCGGCGCCGCCGACGCCGTCGCCGCCTCTGGCTGCGGCGGCTTCCGCGCCCTCAGCCACGCGTCCGCCGCCTCCCGCTACACGTGGGAGGAGAACCCTTGCGCCGATGGCATCGACGGAGGCGTCGGCGGCGCCAAGTCTCGCACGTACACAGGCGGCCGTACGTTCACGGGCGCCACCAACGTCACGGCTTCGAGCCTCGTGACCACCTTCACCTCGGGCAACGGGCCGGCTAAGAAGCTGCGGCGAGGCCACCGCGGCACCTGGAGCCGCAAGGTGCTGCGCCACCTCAGGCTGGTGAGCTGTCGTACACGTGTACTGCTGTTAGGAACAACGCCGTACAGTATGTTGTACCGCACGGACGGCCGTTGTAGTGGTTATGGAAAACTAGAGAGGTTACCGGTGGAAGGTGCAGCGCAACCTGGGGCTGCCGAGCGCACCCTCTTGGCCAACTTGCTTAGTGCTCGGTCCCGAATGATCGTGTTCAGGCGGCCACGCGGCGCGGCTTGCGTCCGGGACTGCCACCGCCAGCGCCAAGCGTCGCCCCCATCGTCGCCTCCTGACGCCGCCGCCGCCTCCTCGCTGCCTCCTCCGCGCAGGCTCCACCAGAGGAAGACGATGACGACGGCGGCGAGGGCCAGCAGGGGTACAGCGACCGCGACGCCGACCCAGATGCGGAGGATGACTCGGACCGCGAGCCGCGGCTTCCCTCGGTCGTCGTCTTCACACGGCGCCGGCCGCCGCTTGGCGTGCGAACGGTGCGTGAGCCGCGCAAACGTCTGATGCGTGGGTGGCCGCGGTGCTTAGATGCGGTCCGACTGCAGAGCGCAACCGGAGCTGGGGCCGGCCTAGCTGTCGGCAGCGCCTGGGTCTAAAAGGCCCGTGTGCTGTATAGTGCCGCCGCCGTCCCATCGCACTCCCTGCCAAGCAGCGCCAGCACCTCACGGCTCACGCGCCAACCCCTCATCCCCCGGCGGCAGGTGGGCGAGACGTGGTGGACAAAGCTGCGTGGCTGGGTGGGCCTCACCTCGGGCGTCGCCGCCAGCCCCAGCCCCAGCCGCCGCTCCGGCCCAGGCTTCAGCCGCCTGGGGCCCGGCAGCGCCTCCGGCACCTACCAGGAGCCCGAGCCGGCCTCGGACCAGGCCCAGGCCGGGGCGCTGGCCAAGCCGCAAGCCAGCCCAGCGGAAGTGGCGGACCTCGACTTGTGTGACGACACGGTCCATGGCGGCCGCTTCTGGCGCGGCAGCGACGCCGCCGCCGCCGCCGCGGCGGCGGCACTGGACACGAGCGTCCATGGGCTGACGGTGGGCCTGGGCGGCGGCGCCGGGCTCGCGGCGCCGCCGCCGCTGGACCCCATGCTGTACGACATCCATCTTGTAGCCTTGGAGCCGCCGAATGGCGAGGCGGCGGTGGCGGCGTCGCCGCCGCGTACTGCGCGGCCGCCTCCGTCACCGGCGCCTCGCGAGACAGCAGCGGCGGCAGCGGGGGAGGACGTGGGCGGTGACTTTGGGATGGAGGTGGAGCTGTTGCCGCAGGACCCAAGCAGCCGCCGGGGCAGCCTGATGGCTAATGGCGCCGCCACGCGTCGGCTGAGTTCGCGAGCGTCCAGCTTGAGCCGTAACGTCGCCGACGACCTTGGCGGAGACGACGCTGGCGGCGCCGCTACCGCCGCCAGCCCGACCCGCAACGTCAGCGGCAGCGGCAGCATCCGCCGCCTCCGTCGCGACGACGGCAGCGTGCGCCGCAGCGCCTTCGCGGCGCTCGTTGAGGAGGGCGCATCGGAGGCCGCCGCCGCCGATGACGACGGCCCCGTCTCCGCGAGCGCAGCGCTGCTGCCGCCGCCGCCGCTGCCGGCGTCGCCGGCGGCCGCCATGCCGCTGCCGCACACGCTGACCCGCACGCCCACCGAGGACCTCCGCAACGCGTCCTTTGTAGGCGACACGCTCCGCCGGGGCGTCAGCCTGCCGCCGCCGCGGCCGTCCCAGTCGGGGCACATATCGCCGCCAGCGGCCGCCGCCAAGTGCCTGACGCCGCCTGCGCCAGCCAGCCGCTGCCGGTCCTCGCGCAACGGCGCCGCCGCGCTGGATGCCGCCGCGGCGGCGGCGATTGCTGAGGCCCGCGGCATGGCGCACGGCCCGTCGCATCGCTGGGTCGCCAATGGCGCCGCCGCCGCCGCCGCCCTCAGCGACGCTGCCGACGGCGCTCCGCACGGCGAGCCCCTAGGTCAGCACGCCGACTGGCGGCCATCGCGCGGCCCTAGCTGCAGCGGAGGCGAGGCCTACGGCGGTAGCCGCTGCAGCGGCAGCCGTGGCGGCGGTGCCGGCGGCGGGCCGATGGCGGTGCCGCTGCCGGGGCTCTCTCGCTGCTCCGACAACTCCTCGCCCTTCGGCACCCCGCCAGCTATCTGAGCGGGCCACGGGACAAGGGCTCCCCTGTCTGGACGCATAGCGAGCAGCCGGCTGAGGGCTGTATGGGTAGTCGCAAGTTGCCCCAACGTCGCAATGACCGCAGTCGCATCGGTCCGAGCGGTGCAATGAAATCGCCAATGCGGGCAGAAAGGATGCGCTGAGTGGCTCTCGGGTGGTCTGTGGCTTTGAGTAGAGACGCTGCCCCGCATTGGGGCCGGCGCATAAGCGCACGGTCGCGGCGGCGAGGGGCGCAGCGAGAGGGGCAACGCAGTGACCAGACCTAGTAGTGGCCACCGGTAGCGCAGCTGCGGAATGTGGAATGCAGCTACGTTGCGTGCGGTTGTGGCAAGCTGGGCATATATGAATAGCATGTGCGCCGAGCGAACGGACCGGGCCTGGCGCGGGCTGCGACGCCAGGCGCTTCGAACCCGGAGAGAGCAGCTCGGCGTTGCTAGGTGCGCGAAGCGGTGGGGGCGTGGGGCTTTGGCGGCTTGGAAGCCGGGGCGTGGGACAGGGACGAGGGGAGGTGTTGCCACTGAGCAGTGCATAGCTTGGGTTGGGGGGCGAGGGTGTGGGGCCAGGTGAGAGGTGAAGCCAGATAAGAGGCGAAGCCAGTGAGACCCTGGCTGCGGCTGCGGAGGCCTTCGCCGGCAGCGGCGGCGGCTGCTCGGGGGGTCGGAACGGCAGGATGATGGGCGCTGACGGGGAGCGCATATGCTGGTACGGACGGGCACGTCGGATTTTCGTACCGCAAGACGTGGCGACGTCGTGGCAGCGCCCCGGCAACGTGGGAAGCCCCGCCGCAGGCGCCGGCGGCTGGCTACATCGGTCTACAACACGTGTTTTGGTTATTTGACGCGAGGCCTCGCGCGCTTTGGCTGGCGGCGGCGGCGGGGCTCGTGGTCCTGCGCTGCGCTGGTGGCTCCCTGCGGAGACGCGGATGGCTCGGGTTTGTACGTGTGTCTGTGCATGACCGACCACCCATCCCGCGCGAGCGGTCCCTTGAACATCACGGGTGTTGGGGCGCCGCTCGAGACCTGCCGGACGGCGGAGCGGCGCTGTGCTAGCGTAGCGCCCAGCCTTGTGTAGCATCGTATCGTGGAATCGGCGTGAAGCATGGGCGTGTGTTAGAGCTACAGCGCGCTTCGCTCCCTTATGGCCTGCGCATGGATTGGACCTTTCCGGACCCAAGGCAGGCGCCGTGACGCGTGTGATTGGGCGCCGGCCGCCACCCATTATTGTGCCACACAGGGCCGCCGGCCTCGTTAGAATCGGACTCGCGGTCACGGACGGGGAATGCCGCTGAGTGGCGGAGTGGCTCAGTGCCTGGCCGGGTGCCTGCGTGGCCGGCTGGCCAGGGCTGGAGATGGCAGCGCCTGTATGCTGCATACGGCGCACGGCTAGTGGCGGTCGCGGTCCTGCCCTGTTGGCGGTGGCGGCCTGTACTCCAGGCGGCGTGCCCTGCCCGGCGGGGCGCGGCCGACGCCGGCGCCCTTAGTGGTGTTCTTTTTCTCCTCGCCTACGAGGTGTTTCTCCTCCCCTTTGAGGTGTGTGGTACAGGTACATACGCTTGGGTAGATAGCTGAGTGGCTGTCACCGTGGGGTGCGCGCATCATGTCCCGACTTCCCCGCCCGCTGCTCCGAATGCAGCGGGCTGCATCTCGCCATCACAGTGCACCATCACCGCTGCCACGCACCTCGTACGACTGACGCTCGTCGCCTTGACGCTGGTAGCCTAGCGGCTGCTTGGAAGTTGTGCGGCCGGTGCTGCGCCGCTGACAGCAATACAGCTGGCCGTTGTGGCCGCTGGCTTTGTTGAATGGCCGCTTGTACATGCATATTGCAAGGTGGCCTACTGCGGCGGTGGGCGGCGGTCAGTTGCCACCGGCCACCACACACCCTCGCCCTCTTCTGGTGTCTTGTCTGCTGGCGGCGGCGCGATTGGTCCTCTGCAGGCGCTTGTGGGGCAAATGCGGACACGCCCGCGGCGCCGGGCCCTGTCAGGGGTTGCCGGCTACCTCTGCACTTGCGCTTGAGCGCCCAGATGTCGGTTAAGGTCCTTCATGAAAAGGACGCTGTGATAGCATATTATCTCTTTTGCGCTGCCCGCGCGGCTTGTAATGCACGTACGACGGCATCCATGCTCTCAACATCGCTGAGCATCGCCGGCGACTGGCGCCGGCGGCCGCTGCTGCACGCGGTGCCAGCCTGCACTGCTGCGCTGACAGCCTCTAGGCCAGCTGCTGCTCGCCGCGGCCGCCGCGCTGTGATACGTCCGGTGGTTCAGGGCCTGGGGGGTGGACAGGAGGCTCGGCTGCGAGGGCGCTCGTTACACTGCGGGTCCAGGCGCCCGAGAGGCCATGTGGCCATCAATCAGCCCGAGCGCGCCTTGATCTCTCTCGCACGCCTCAACACAACGCAAGGCCCCATGCAAGCAACCAGGAAGAAGGGCTTGGCATGAGCGCCAAAGGTCCAGTACCCGTGATAAGGCAGGCAGGCAGTACCCCGTCCGCCGCTCCCCGAAGCAGGTTTAGGAGTGGCCGGACGGCCGCGCCAAGTCACGGCGCGGTGCCGACGCGCGGCCCAGCAGCAGCAAGACAGCGCAAGACAGCGCAATGCTGGGCGCCGGCACCGCATGCGCGGGCGCGGCTCTACGCAACGACTATTGGCTAGGGCGCGCCGCAGGCGGCGCACAAAGGAGGCCCGCAGCGTGTTGGTTCCGCAAGTTCCGTCAAGCAAGTCAATCTAGGCAGTGCGCTGGGAGACGTCGTTTGTATGTCCATGTCCTTCCTTTGCCTGTCAGCAAGTCCCTTCCATCCGGTCCGTGCGCGATCAACAGCGTACCACCAAAACTCTCTACCGTACACGCGCCAGCCGCGTATCTCCGATGCAATGCATCTGCCCATCGGCGCGCCGGCGCTCCGTGTTAGCCGCCGGCCAGCTAGGCGGTTGCGCCGCAAGCGCAACACGCGGCGCCTGCGCCAGGCACAGCAACAACCCAAGTACGGCAACAACCCAGTGCCACAATCGGCCGGATGGGCCATCAGCAGAGTCAGGCAAGTCAGTCAAGGAGGCAGTCCTCACACACGCGGTCATGCGGGCCGGCTGGCAGCCAACCAGCCAAGCAGCAATGATCTGCCGGTGCCCAGTGGGAGGGGGTCATGCAGCGCCGGGCAACCCGGGTGCGACGTATGGCACCAGGCCAGGCAGGCCCGAGCCCCCGAATGCCCCCCGGCCCCAGCCGCCCGCACTCACAGCATAGCACAGCTCGCCCCGTGCGGCGCATGCGGCTGCGCCACGCAGCCAATGCCACAACCACCACACGCGCAAGAACAATGCATGTAAACATTCGGCACCGACGGCTGGACGCAGCAACACACGCGGCGCATCAGCCGCCGGCGCCTTAAGCCCTCGTCCGCCGGCCGCTGCCTGCCCGGGCGGGCCCAGCGGGCCGCGCGGCCGTCAGCCCCACACACGGTATGCGCAACTGAATGGCCTGTACGCTGTAGTGTAACGTCAAGAGGTGCGCTATTTACGAAGCGTATCAAGCGACAACGCGGCGCGGATGTGCAACCATGGCATGACCCGCACCGTGCGCGCCGTGCCGTCAGCCGTCAGCCGCTGCCACGTGATGGCGGCGCCGGCCAAACCAGATCCTCGCGCAGCCAGCGCTCTATGCATATGCCCGCCACAAGCCGCATCAGATGCGGTAGGGGTCTCCACTCTCCACCCCAAGCCCACCGAACCGCCGTTTCCAGTATCAGTCAGGCGCCCCGGCGCGCCGCCCGCCAAGCCAAGCGCCCAGCTCAGCCAGCCCTGCACGCCAAGCTCAGCTTTGCAGCCGGGGCCGTTATGTAACCGCAAACGCAAACAGATTCATGGCTGCCGCCGCTTCTGGTGCCGCAAGCAAGGCGGCAACGCGCCAAAGGCCAGCTTCCCTCCCTCAGCCCTGGCGGCCGCAACCATGGCGCCTGCCGCTGTGCTGCAGGTAGCGCAGACAAAGAAGGTGGCCGGGGCCACTATCGAGCCCAAGAGGCTATAGGGAACTAACTATCCAGATGGAAATCTGATACAGAAAGTGTGTAAAGAGAAGACGCGCTCAGCAGGCCGCTCTGTCAGCGCCTGGCTGTGGAGACACAGGTCTACCGCCGCCCTCAGCGGCGCTCGCCCTGCTGCGCCTGGCCGCCCGCCGCCGCCTGCTGGGCCTGCAGCCCGGCACGCAGCGCCGCCAGCGCCGCCTCCGCCGCCGCCGGACTCAGCTGCCCAAGCGCCGCCGCCAACGCCTCAATGCCGGGCCCACCACTGGCGCCGCCGCCGCCGCCGGCGCCGCCGAGCTCGGGGCCGTCAACCCGCACGCCCACCTTGCACCGCTTGCTGGGGGACAGCAGCTCCGGTGCAGCGTCGCCGCCGTCAGCGTCGGCGGCGAAGTCGCCGCCGCCGTTCATCTGGTGGCGGGAGGCCTGGCGGGCTAGCAGCGGCGCGCCGGCGGCGTGGTCGAATGACATGGCGTGTCCGGCGGCGTGGTCGGCTGCGGCGTCGGCGTCAGCGGGGTGCAGGCGGCCGGCGTTGGCGGCGGCGGCGGCATCGAGCATGCGCAGCGCCGCCTGGTGGAGCCTCTCCGAGAGCGTGGCCTGTGGGTGCGGCGGCAGAGGGTGAAACAGGGTGAACTTCGACGCTACACCCCCATGCGCCTCGGGGAGTGCTCCTGCATAACAAAGCATAACAAAGCAGCCACAGCCTGGCAGCCCCACAGCTGAGGCGGCCCTACCTGCTGCTGGTGCTGCTGGTTGTGCTGGAGCTGTTGCTGCTGCTGCTGTGTGGGCAGCGACAAGAGCTGCCCGCTGTGGCTCAGCTGCCGCCACTGCCGGCCATGGCCGTGGCCCTGCTGACTCGCTGCAGCGGCGGCGGCCGCCGCCGCCGCCGCGTGCGCATTGCGCTGCGAGGTGTGGTGCAGCAGCGTCTGCCGAGCCAGCTCCTCGTCGTTGCCCAGCGCAAGGCCCGACGCAAACTCGCCGCCGCGCAGCATGCCCAGTTCGGACGCGTAGCCCGGCCGGCCGCGGTACGCCGCCGCCGCCGAGCCGCCGTCGTAGCTGTGGCGGAAGGCCGGCCCGGCGGCGGGGACGCCGCCGCTGCCGTCGGCGCTCTCGCGGCCGTGCGGTGGCCTCGGCGGCACCTGCCTGTCAAAAGTGAACCTCGGCGGCGGCATGCTGCGCGAGCCGACGCCGCTATAGGTGTGGCGGGGGCCGGCGGCACCCAGCTGTTGCGGCGCAGCCGCCGGGCCGTCCTCAGCCATCGGCGCCAGGCCCTGGTCGCCGTCCTGCGGCCCGGCGCCGCCGAGGGAGGGCTCGGACCCCATGCCGCCGCCACCGCAGCCGTTGCTGCGGCGGCGTGGCAGCGGCGCCGCCGAAGCGAGGGCGAACTGCAGCGCCGCCAGAGCGCCGCCGCGGCTGGAGGACATATCCGCGCCCTGCTGGGTTAGAGACAGGGGCAGCGGCGGCGCGCCGTGGCGGTCGCCGCCGACGCCGCTGCCGCTCGTGCGCGGCGGCGGCGCCAACAGCGAGAGGGATCCCGGCTCCGTCAGGCTGACGGCGGCCGCGGCGCTGCCGCTGCCGTCGGCGCCAACATCGCCGCCGGGCGCGGACGCCGACAGTGCCTTGCCGCTGCCCGAGACGCGCATTGGCGCCTGCGGCTGAGACAGGATCATTACTCCGCCCAGGCTGTTCTGCTGCTGCTGTTGTTGCTGCTGTTGCTGCTGCTGCTGCTGCTGAAGGGAGTGCAGCAGCGCCCGCAGCTGACTGTGTGAGGCGCCCTGCAGCGCCAGTGGTAGCCCGGCGCCGGCGGCGGCGCCGCCGCGGGCCGCACCGCTGTTCGACGGAGGCCGCGGCGGCAGAGGCGCCGCGGCCGCGCTGGCGCCGAGCATCAGCACGCCGGTGGAGGCGCGGCGCTGGGGGCTGGCTGGCGGGGAGCCGTCCTCGGGGATGGGGCTGGGCCGGGACATGAAGCCGGTAGCGGAGAGGGCGCGCAGCTCGAAGGGGAGAACGTCCCTGTGAAGCACAGGGAGGCGGAGGGGCGGGGGCACAGGTGGGGCCGCTGTGGTCAGGGCCGGCATCAAGAGCGTGGTGAACGCCATCCATCCCGATGCGCGCGCACTACTGCTCGGGGCTGCGCTAGCCGCAAGGCAACAGCCCAGGTGTGCACGCAGGAATGCACACACGCCGGCTCACCTGCCCAGGCCGGGCTCAGGCACCATCCGCCGCTCCACGCGCGGCTGCTGCGCCGCACCGCCAGCACCGTAGCGGCCGCCGCCCGTGTCGCTCTTGCGTTTGAGTCCCAGGCCGCTGCCCGACAGGCCGCCGCCGCTGGGAGCACCGCCGCCGGCGCCGTCGTCACTGGCGCGGAGGCCTGCGCCGGCGCGGCTGCTTCGTGCGGCCTGCGGTCACGGGACGGCAGCCACGCGGGGGGGAGGGGGACGTCAGCCAGGGAGGGGTGCTGCGAGCAAACCGACACGCACACACAAGCCGCAGTCCACGGGCTCGTGACATGGTCCAACCATAACCCCGGGGCCCGCACCTCGGGGGCGCTGGGGCAGCGGTCCAGGTCGGGCCGCGCCAGGGCGGTGGGCTGCGGCGCCGCAGCGGGCTGCGCCGGCGGGCCGGTGCTGCCGGGCGAGGTGAGGTGGATGCGGATGTTGCCCTCGTCCAGGCGAGTCCAGTTGAAGATCTGCCAGTGCAGGTACTGCTGCTGGAAGCGCATCACGTTGGTCATGCAGTACATGGTGGACAGGCCCTGCCGGGGCACCGACTTGATCGTCACCTGGCGGGGGAAAGCGCGGGGGAAAGCGCGTGGGAAAGGGAGAGGGGCAGGGCGGTAAGCGCGCGATAGTGAGACGGCATGGGGCATGCGGCAAGGCGCGCCGTCAATCCGAGACAGGTTGCAAAAGGGGGGCACTCACACAGGGCGTGCATGGATGCTCGAGCCCTGCTCACCCTGAACAGCTCGGGCTGGTCCACTCCGTCCGCCTCCACCAGCAGGTTGCAGTCCAGCGGCAGCGCCGCCACCTCGAACTCCTCCTCCACAAAGGTCGTGGGCAGGTAGACCACCTTGTTGGGCTTGATGTACACCTGGGGTTGGGAGCGGGTGGGGAGAGAAGGGGTGGGAGAGACAAAGGCACCACAGTCGCTTGTGGGTCGGCATGTGGGTCGGCACGTGGGTCGGCATGTGGGTCATGCCCCGCCCCGGCGCAGCAGGCGCCGCACGGTGGTCGCTCTGGCTGCCATGCCCACCTTGCTCTTGTGGCGGCGGTTGCGGAAGGCGTTGGACGCCAGGTAGGAGCCGTTGCCGCCAGCGCCGCCAGGTGCTGCCGCCGCCGCGCGACCGCCACCAGTCGGCAGCGGCGGTCCGAGCAGCGGCCCCGGCGGTGCCGGCGCAAGACCCAGGCCAAGGCTCAGCCCTCCAAGCGGCCCCCCGGGACGGCCGCCGGCGAGGCTCAGGCCCATGCCGGTGGGCCCGCCGAAAGCCAGCGCTGCGGCAGAGGCGTCCAGGCCCGGCGCCGACAGCCCGCCAAGAGCGAGGCCAAGTCGGCTCGGGGCGGCTGCCAGCGACGCCAACGGCAGTGCGCCCGGCAGGCCGCTGTTACGGAGCTGCGTGGAGCCAGCGGAAGAGCCGGGGTACGAGAGCCGCTGTGGCCCGCCGCCCCCGCCCGCTTCGCCCCCGCCGTCCTCAGCCGGCGGCGCGCCGCCGCCGCCGCTGCGGCGGCCGTCATGCTCGGCCGCCAGCTCGCACGCTGCCAAAAGTGCCTCCAGGCCTGACGGCGCCGCCGCGCCGCCGCCGCTGCCGCTGCTGGGCGAGGAGGCCTGCTGGCCGCCAGAGCCGGAGCCCGAGCGGGAACCCGAGCCTGCGCCCGAGCCTCGCGGCGAGCCGGCACCGGCGGCCGCCGGCCCAGCGGCGGCGGCGGGCGCGGTGGTAGCGGCTGCTGCGACGGCGGGGGCCGGCGAGCGCCGCGCCGCTGGTGCGTCGGCGCTCGCAACGGGGGACGTCTGCGCGGGCGCCGCGGGCAGAAGCGCCGGCAGAAGGACCTGTGGCGAAAGGGGTCGGGGCGCGGCCAGCGCACGAGTCAAGGTAGCGAGCGCAGGTCCGGGGACGACCCGAGCAGCGCGGCGCGGCTGCAGCCGAGCCGGTTACACGGACGCGGACGCGGCCCCACCTGCAGCGAGGGCCGGGATCGCGGCGACCGCGCCGCCGCCTCGTCCATGGCCTCGCAGCCGCCACCGCTGGGGCCGCCGGCGTTGCCGTCAGAGTCGTTGGGCTGGGGGCGGGGTAAGGGGCCAAGCATGTGGGCAAGCAGTTGCGACGGCGGCGCCGCAGTGCTGTGGGTCCCGACCCACATCCCCTTCGTGTCCCTGCCATCTCCCCCGCGGCTGCCGCGGACAATATCTAGACCCAGAGCCCCGCGAGGCGCATCAAATAGTTACCGAACGCACCTGTCGCTGGCCGGCTGGCGGCAGCGCCAGTGCCGGCGGCAGCCGCGCCGCCAGCTCCTCCTCGGCCATGGCTACTATATCGGCAGCCCAGTGGATAACAGGCTCGTAGGCGTGCTTGCCGCCGCTACGGCCGTTGTAGGCGGCAGCATTCGACAGCAGGTGCTCTAGGTCGGAGCGGAAAGCTTCCGCAGAGGGGTAACCGCGCGCGGGGTCCGCTGTGCGCTCCAGCATGGACCCCAGCGTCACCTGGAGTGTGGACCGGGGTGCCAATGGGAGGGGTCAGCAAAGAAGGTGTAATCGCGCCAGAGGTGTTTGGGGGCTGACATGCCGCCCAAGGAGGCTGGACTGCGGCTCGGGGGGTGGGATGCCGCACCTCGCGGTTCTCCGGCACGAACGCCCGGTAGTCGGTAATGATGGCCAGCGATGGGCCCGCCTTGAAGAAGTCCGCGTGCGGTGCGTGCTCAAGCAGGTGCTCAAGCACGCCGCGCAGGCAGTCATTGAGGCGCGGCATCCGCGTTGTGCCACAGCCAGCCTGAGGTTGGCAGGATAGCTAAGTTTGATGAAGGTCAAGCGCGAAATGCTGTACTCATGCGCCAGCCGAGAAAGCGCCGAGTGGGTTGGTCGTCGCGACCCAAAGATTGCGACACCCAGCTGTGGCGTTGCCAGTCCAACCTTCAGCCAGATGCCGGAGATACCTCGCCTCAGCCGTCAGCGTCCGCGACCCAGCTGATGCACCCCTACCCCTCGACCTCGTGAAGTTGCTTCGCAACAAGGCAGGGTACCCGCAGGCGCATACTATTGATGCTTGCGGACTGTAGGAGGGCTAGCAGCGGCTGGGTGTCGAGGAAATTCTGGCAACGCGGGAAGGCACCCGACAACGGTGTCCCACTCGAGTGTAGCTGCCCCTGCCGAGCTGTTGGTAGGCCGACGGTCGTGCTTGGCCGCGACCAGCCCTTGTCAAGCATATAGCAACCCACTGCACACCTGCTGGAGGTAGGGGACCTCGCCGCGGCCGTGCTCCACGCGCCGCGGCAGTAGCTGTGTCACGGCCTCCAATGTCAGCACAGCGAGTGCACCCGCAGAGACGAGACGCTGGCAAGTGGGCTCGTCTTGTAGCTTGTGGTCAGCGCTGGCTTGAGAGGGGGTCGCACGCAATGTAAAGTATGCAACCGATACGTGTAGCGGAAGTGTGGCACGGAGAGAGTGCCAGGGTAGGCACGATGCGGAACAATGCTGCAGAAAGCGGTTGGTCGGGGGTAGCGCGCACTTACTTGCCAAGTGGCGCACCATCGGAGACGGGCCGATGCCCGACAGCCCTGTCGCGCCTGCCAGCCAATGCCCACATCCTTTCAAAACAGTGTAGCTTTGCACATCGTTATACGAGGACGGTTACGCGTATTGGCCCGGTCGATGTGTTCCGGACAGGCCGGGAACAGCTGTGCGTCCGCCATCTGGCGAATTTGGGTATGATGGCATCCGGGTCGTCCCTGACAACGAGTACTTACCCAACTCCACTCTTCAATGTATCTGCGAAGCAAACCTCGCCACGGCACGGACCCTGGCCCACCTTGTCCATGGCACCGCAATGGCCCTCCCGTTTAAGCGCGCCCACCTAGAAGACCGACACTCGCGAAAGCAGCTTCACGGCTCAACAGGCGACCAGCGGGCGGCGGCGAGTCTCCCGTATAACAGCACTTAATAAGCTGGAGCTAGGATGCCCCCCAGTCACGGCCGTTTCGGCGGCCCTAGCGCGCGGCCTAGCGCACCCCCTGCAGCATTCGTCAGGGAACGGTGCGATCGTTAGGAATCGCACAGAAACGACAGGCAGAGAACTCGCCACGTTGCGCTTGACCCCTTCAAACTTCGCCCTCGCCACGTGCCGCCCGCCCGCCACTCGAGCTTCTTCGCGCGCGCTCGCGCGTCATCAGCCCCACCTAGCCTGCCAGGCCCCTGCCGCCAGACATCCCCGTCCCAAGGTGCAGTGCGTCGGCACGTGCGATGGAGCAGTAGAACATAGTGTCCCAAAGTTGTAACGCCCTGACTGGTTGGTAGCGAGATAGGCGGGGCCGGCCGGTGGGAATGAAGCAAAATGACGGGGGTTAGGGCTTCGGTCCGCAACCCATGGAGACGTCTTTCTATGAACCCGCTGGGTAAGCATGCCAGGGCATGTGATGCTCGTGCGGCCTGTCATGGTGCCAACCAGGAGGTGCCTCGGTCAGGTGGCCCCCTGCGATGTGAGATGGGAGAAACACGAGGGCAAGCAGGCCGCAGCAGCGCGGGACAGGCGCGGGAAAACCCAGCGGCAGCAAGCGCACGAGCCGGACAAGTCGCACGCAAACCTCCCCAGCTGCGCATGGGTGCATGGCTTGCCCCAAAAGAGGCCACCTAGACCAGACGCACACCGTCGGTCATTATGCGATCATATCTGGGACTGTTTGAGGGGTCTCGGGCACACCGACATCCGTGCCCTCACCCCACGGGCCGGACCTAGCCGCCCTAACTGCCTCCACGGCAGGACCATATTTATAAAGGTACGCCACCGCTAACGCACGCCGCCGCTGCTGCCGAAATAGAAATAGAAATAAGTGCCCTGGGGCGGGGCCGCCTAGGGTGAATTAAGGGGACGGGGCGTCCAGGGTCTAGGACCACCTGCCTC
>BDDC01000950.1:1171-18756 GCA_001662425.1 Chlamydomonas sphaeroides | reverse complement strand
GGGGGGGGGGGGGGGGGGGGGGGGGGGGGGGGGGGGGTTGTGTGAGGCTGCTGCACAAGTCACACTTACAAGAAGTTCGCCGGTAGCGCCTGTAACCAATCTTTTGAGGTCATCCATTTCTTCCCAGCTTGGCTGGTCCGATGCATCTGAAGTCCCACTTCGAATGTTGACCTTTCCATTTCCAGCATTCCCAACGTCCTGCCGGCACAAAGCACAAAGCACAAAGCACAAAGCACAAAGCACAAAGACTAAAACGTCGTTTGGACATGGACCAGCCTTCAGATTTGCACCCAGAGAGATGTACGTATAGGTCAACACTCACCACGTCTGCCACTGAGGCGGCTTGTTTTGTCGTGAGAGAGTTTGATGCAGCATCCTGGGGATCACGTTCACAAAGTGAAAGGGGGTATGAGTGATCGGGTTGCAGCGGGCTTCTTGGTCTGGCTTAGGTAAGGTGGGGTGCGCATGCATGCCCTGCCACGTTCACACCACACGCATCATTCCTATTCCCAGTTCCCAGCGTTTGAATCACAAATTTGGTGCATACCGCCACATCGGATGCCTGGCCCAGAAGCTTGGCCTGGCTGCCAGCGTCAGCTGCTGCCGACCCTGCAGATTTGGCGGTGCAATAGGAGCCGCATCTAAGCCACATACGCATCACATATGTGAACTTTTAATACTAATGCGGAATTCTAGGTCGGTCTATGCACCAGCATCCTAAGGGGGTTCAGGCATACACACCAGGGATATCACCGGCAAGCGCTGTCACAGCAGCCAGTTGATCTGCAAGCAGGCACATCAGCTTTAATCATGTATGCATGTGGTGCTGATGTCCAATCAAGTCATGATTGGGCTGCGGGTATCTACAAAGAAAGGTTGCCATTGCCCTACCAGCCAGTGGTTTGCTGAAGAATTGGGGATCCTGTGGTTTGGGTGATTGGGTACTTATGAGGAACCGCTAAAGCAACAATGTGTGTCGCCAACCTCAGCATTGTTATCCCAAAATACGTACATACCCTGGAATTGATCACAAATGCATGTTTTAGAGAGGGGCACATGTAGGTGGGGGCCGCGGGAGATTGTGTTCAGCAATGGGTGTGGATGGGGCCTCACAGCGGCATGGGGTCAGATATAAGGCAATTGGATGTGCTCTCAAGCTAGTTGCTTGCCGTTGGCTGGCTACAAGACCCCGCAGCTTCCCACTGCCTCCCATCAATGCACGCCTGGCCCTGCTTACGCTGTGTTCATTGTTAAATTTGGCGTGGGGAGTTATGAGGCAGGACAGGGCTGACATTAGTGAGGGCATTGGACAGCAAGCTAGCCAAGGTGATTGGGACTGCATACTATGCCAGCAAAGCCTGATATGCACTTGCCTTCGTTAAGCTGCATCACAGATTTGGCAACATTGTCCAAGTACGCGTCGCCCTCTGCAATGGCAAATATTTGTATATATTCATGTGCATAGCGCTGTTTTGGTGGCTAGCGCCCTCTAAGTGGCTGTCTTATCTGCAAGCACACTCACTCATTGCGGCCAACCCGGGATCCCGTATGACTTGTATCGTGCTCAGGACGTCGCCCTGTAAGATGGCACATGGGAGGGCCGTGAGTGATGTAATGCAAACATATGCATGCCTGATGATGCGCTCCAGGTCCATCCGAGCCAATCTGCTTACCAAATCTTTGCCCTGCTTGACAAGATCGTCAACAATATCGTCGAGTGACTTTGCATTATTGACCTGTGGGGCGATGATTTTGATAAAGTGATTGAAGGATAAACGGCCGGCTAGTGCTATGTACGACATCCTATGAGCTGCACAGACATACCGCAAGTGTCACAGCGTCGTCAGCCTTGCTGGCAAAAGCGTAGAAATCATCTACAGGGGCCCCGGGAAGTTCTTAACTGCAGCAACGAAGCTACGCCACACATGCTATAGGACCCATTAAAAATTCTGACTGCAGCAGATCAAGCACCAGAAGCGTACCGATCTTGCTTGTGAGGCCCTTAACAACGGCAAGGTCATCTGCATGTGAAACAATGCTCAGTCTGGCAGCTGCAACGCTGGACACAAACAGCTGGATGCCCACCCAGTGAGGGCAACCCGCGCGGGCTTAACAGCGGGCTGTCATATACACAGTCTACATAGTCTACAGCACCGGAATGCCATCAGATGTCGCTTGGCTTCACCCATATATACATGTGTATAGCACCAACGTACCCAGTTTCGTGCTCAGGGTCTTTGTAAGTTGGCTCCAACCCTCTGCATGCACGGTCACGGGGTCAGATGCACAAATAACAAGTATGCTGCCTTGAGATGCCGTTAATTGCATGCAGCTGCCAGCCTTGGTGCATGTATAGCTTGCAACACAAGCGGCACGCACGAGTGAACTCACCGCCGACATTCTTGAGCCGCTTGGTCTGGAGCAACAAGCAACGAAAGTAGCAAGACACAAATAGGTTACACGCACGGCTGCATGCCATTGGGGTATATCCTTGTGTGCAGCTAGCTGTTGTCTGATGAGGAGCTCCCCACGCATGGCGGTCAAGCACAGCTACCACAACTCACCCCTTGTTCGACCACCTTGTCGGCGGCACCGGAAAGCAAGCCAGCAAGCTTCGTCCCTTTGAATGCAACCTGACGGCACACATGCATTCCCAACAAGATCAAGGGGTGTCATTCTTGCATGTTGATTAAGGAGATAGGGCAACATGGAGACATGTGCCATATGGTTGGCGCCTCTTGTGCTGAGACATGCGGCCATGCAATGTTTGAATTGTTTAGATAAGCAAGTTCAAGGAAGTTGCCTCACACCCACCGCGGCCTCAGTCTTCGCCTTTTTTACCAAGTCAATGAACTGTGCAGGCAGGGGCGGGACATCGGATGCAACTCTCTGGCATCACTTTCCTCAACACCCGACATCAAAATCATAGTGCATATATCTGCCGTGCATGCAAACATGATCGATGCTATACCAGTTACCATCGCAAAAGTTGATCATAATGCTGCTACAGCACAATGCTGCTACAGCAGATTGCAGCTCCGATCCGTTGTCAGCAGCTTACCCCCGACCACGGAATTGCATTCAACAAGTTCTGGTCGGGTTAACAGCAGGTTGCACAGCAGGGGCAGCACGGCAAAAATGCAGGTTCAGCAGTGCCAACACGTTTTTCATCTTCAAGTGCATAGGTACTGAGATAAATGACCCTTTCCCCCAGTGTCGACCTCAGGCCCCTCAGCATGAACAAAACTTACAAAGGGCAGTGCCTTTTGCCAGATCTCATCATTCCCGAGTCCACCGCAGGTCACGTCCTCGCGGTGGACCATGGACAGCTTGGCCGCCGTGCTGATGGAGCTTTCCATTGTGGCGTAGCTGCCATCGCCTGTAAGCATTTGCAAGGGGAATGTAGGGGGCGGAAAGAGATGTGCAAGGCGCAGCAGCACAAGTTTGCAGGTGGTGGCACTTTGACTAGCTTGCCAACGTTTTGAAGCCATGTCGTCTCCAGATGCTGTGCGTGACATGGCTGGTCCAAAAACTGGGTGCGCGTGTGAGCAACCATATCATTCGCATGCCCGCGAAACGCACAATCAATCTGGTCGAGGGCTGGCACCCCGCCCAGCCATGCTGTCTGGGTCTACCAAGCATCATCGGTTCTTACCCGGAGGGTCGCGCAAGATGAGCAGCGGCACGGGAATGGGTATCTGTGGAAGCAGGCGACGCAACACGCACGAGTGATACAGGTGTCTGCAAATTGTCCGGTAGTCCATGATTACAGCGAGCAACGTGAGCTGGCTGGCAATTCAGCAGACAAGCAAATGCAAGCAGGACACGTGGTATTCTTCTTGACAGAGTTGTGATGCAAACAGCTTGCGGACACGAGGCACGCGTGTGCAGTGCCTGCAGCGCAGCAGTGTACATGTGTGTGTGGCAGTGCCAAGCGTCCGTCAACACACCTCAATGTAGCCAGTTCCGGCGCGAGCCAGGGTGCCCTCCACAAGCGCGTACAGGTAGTAGTCTTTGCTTGGCCAGGCCTCGTTGAATGATGTGATGATCATCTGACGGGGTTGTAAGGGTGGGCCGTGTCGAGCTTGCAATTGGTGCGTGGCAGCAGCTGCAGTATGGCGGGAGCCAGTGAAGCATTGCGGCACCGACATCGATGTCGAGGCTGGGCTTCTCACCGATAGGGAGTAGGCGGACAGTTGTCCAAAGTTGATGTCGCCTGTTTTTGCATTGCGGCAGAGCAAGGAAACTCACATCATCAATGCAAACCCGTCCATCAGCAATTGCAGGCTTGCTGAGTTGTGAGGCCCCGGAAGGCTCGGCTCTACCGACCCTTGCTGGGGCGTGCCATATGCTTGCAGCAATCACTCTTGTCCCACCCGGAACCAGGTTGTACACAAGCTCCGAGATGCCTGCCGAGGCAACCAGTTGCACCTGTGCGTCCCATGGCCTTGTTGTCAGCCATCCTTGCAGCCCCGTCCAGGCAGCGGCTCCCCGGGTGTATACACCAAGCTAGCAATGCAGAGTGGGCAATTACGTACCGGCAGTGTGCAGCCAGCCTTTGACGGGGCACAGGGGTTGCTGTCGACGTCTCCCGTGATGCCGTCAACAATGCGGAGGTTGCCTCTAACGTTATCGCAGCGCAGAGTGCCGTACATTTGGTACAGCTGGATGCGGGCCTTATAGACACCACCTGCACATGGCAGGCACGTGGACAGCACTCAGGGGCAGCAGACTGCAAAATGGCATTACAGGCAAGCGATAGGGCCCAAGATCCATCAAACGGCGCCCTGCTGTAGATGTTCGATCAACGCCTTGACACAACACACCGCGGCGCAGGTTCAGTACGTCCCGCTTCACAGTGTCGCTGACAGGAGGTGTCCGGAATGCCGAGTACACGGCGTCCTCAGCTGACATCCAGGTGCCGGTGGCGCACGTCTGGAATGAAGGTGTGAGACATCAGCCGACATGGTCAGATAGGCAAGGGGTGCAGCATTGATGTAGCTGGACGCAGAAGCTATCGTCCTATAGAAATAGAACTAGGTATTGAAGTGGCTACAGCGCGTTTTGAACATCTGTTGTTACATTCAGGAGGGCAGGTGTATATGAGGAGACCCTACGCCGAACACCAGATACTACTTAATAGCCTCTGCACAGCGAGCACATGCCTACCGACCTTTGCAAGTCTGAACTCGTTGCATCGGATGTAGGTGCCCTTGAAGTCGCGGCACAGCGTGACGCCCATCTCGGATGGTGATATGAAAGGGAAGGACACGATGGGGACCTGCGTTTCCTGATAGGCGCCGCGAGCGGTCAGATTGACAAAGCGGTCGGTCTGCAATTACCACACGGCAAGGCAAGGGGAATTCGTCACTGGTTACCATGACGCTGCGTGCTTGGTGCTCCGGTCGGTGCAAGGGGGATTTGGGAACAAGCGAGCACCTCCTGGCACAGCAGTGGGCACGCGTGCTTACAATCTGGACCCTTGTAAGATAGCTCTTGACCACAGAGGTGTCGAGGCCCTCGATTGGCTCGGTCAGGTCCTGCGTACGCATACGGCATGCAACTAACCGATAGGGCATGCACACATACGTGCCCGGGGCGTGCCGCCCCTCAACCTTCAATTCTTTCAAGTAATTGCTCCCGCCCATTGACTGCTTTACAGCACTTGGCCCACCATGGCCTCCATCTAAAGCTGCAACTGTTTTGAGGTTTACTCGCCCACCATGGCCTCCATCTAAAGCTGCAACTGTTTTGAGGTTTACTCGCAACCGCCCTGATGTGCATCGCCCCCTGGATGCACTAGTTGCGTGGTTGTGTGCCCATTGACTTGGCCCTGTGCGACGATCTTACTTTGAATTTGATCAGCCACGGCAGTGCAGGGAGCTCAAACTCACTACAGGTTGCACAGGTAGGGAGGGAATAGAGAGATTTAGTTAATTTGGGGGCCAACGCTGGGCCAGGGATGAAAACATGATTACCAGGAAACTGGTGGCAACCACACCGCAATTCAAGCTCACGTGTACGACGCCGTCGGCTCTAAAGTCACGTAGCGTTGCGTCTGCAGGGAGGGGAGGAAATGGTTCAGTTCTCTTAGATACGGCAATTCCCCAACCATTCACAGCAGCGGGTATCCATGCTTGATCTGCACCATCTAGCCAATAGCGGCAGATGGTCCATGATGCAAGATGCATTCACACACCGAATTCTGCGCTGCCTGGTTGGCGCACTCCATTGCCGTGAACTCCAGGTGCACGCGGCCAAGCGCATACTCGCACAGGCCACCCGTCAGGCCCACTCGCACACGGCGCGTTTGCTGCGAGCGGACAATGGTGACGAGGGAACAAACACACGCAGTGTATGCATATTCATTGTCAATGGGACGCATCTCGTGAGGCTTTCATTGTGTTTGCATTGCGGTGCAAGTAAACGCCGGCGTGCGTCTCACAATGTTGCGGATGTCGACATCATAAATTGGTGCCAGGACGTCGAAGTAGTTGTTGCCCTCGGTCTTGACGGAGGGCGGCATGTTGATCTGCATGCTGTGGTTGAAGTAGCGCACCTCCAGCTTGGCAAAAGAGCCAATGCCGGCCGTGACTGTGTGGTTGTTGCAGCACAGGGTGAGGACGGAGGAATAGGAGGATGAGTTCCGGGGCAAATGAGGAGTACGCTAAAGAGTGTTGAGTTGGTCTTCTAAGCATGCAAGCGAGACATACAGAGCAACACGTGGTGGTCAGATGGCTCGCAACAAGTGCGATACCCAGAATTCGGCTGTTCTGCCGAGTGCGCCTGTGTGCGCAGCATGGCCACTTGTGCCCTGGGCTACTGATGCCCTGGATGGGAGAATTTCCGCACCAGAAAAGGCACCGTTCGCCAACGTGTTGACGCAGGCGATGGTGCTGTTGTCTTTGACGTTGATGGAGCAGACGCTGGCTCCAGCCACAGGGCAGCCGCGGGGCTGGTCGTAGCCCAGATTCACAAGCGACCCCGGCCAGCTGCGTGGGGGGTTCAGAGCGCCATGGATAATGCATCAGAGCGGGCTGGAATGCAGGCAGCACGTGAGTGCCTGCCACACGTGTTCCACAAGCAAGCAGTGCAAGCATGTCCGTGAGTTCGCCTGCTGCTAGATCAAGGGTGGTAGGATTAAGAGCCCGCGTTGTTCCACGGTGGTTCATCATTGAAATATTGAGGCGTTCGATACCTGACAACGCCTAGGATGGGCATGGCGCTGTCGTCCACGATCGCAGCTGATGTGATGACCTGCATGTGCTGGACAGCCAGCGTTTGGCTGCCACCAGCCCTGCGAGCCGAGCACACAAGGAGCACACAATACGTGCGCTCAGCCAGCCGCCAGAACACGGCACGGCAGTGCTTCAAGGCGGTTGCCAACAGGGGCATGTGAAGCGAGTGGATCACCCACCTTCCCCCAATGGTGAAGGCGTGCTGGATGATCCTGCGGGTCCATGGTCATCAGAAGGGCCCCGGCGGTGAGCGTGGGTACACTGTACGGCAGAAAGTAATATGATATAGGTGACACTTCGCCTCACGGCTCTTTCTTTTGTGGTATGCCGCCTTTCTTTCGACTCTTCTTTATCATAACGCCGTACGTACCTTCCCGTCCGGAGCTTGGTGCGGGACGTGGCAAAGAGCAAGATCCGCTGTGCCACTGCACACGGGTGAGAGCATGCATGCATGCAAGCGGTATCACATTGATGTGTGTCGCTGTAATTGAAACATGTAGACAGCAGCTCCTGGAACGCGACACAATTAATCCCCAATCCTCACGGCAGGCCTCGGGCGCCGCGAGTGGGTCGCAGTTGGGGATATCTGTCTGCACTGTCAGCGAGTAGCGTCCGCTGTCGTCCGTTGTGGTGCTGACCACGTAAGGGCTGCGGCATGAACCACGACAATCATCATGAAAGTGTGGCCATGCAGGTGAAATTGTTGTATCCGTTTGCATGACTGGTCACAGAGCACACAGCTGAACTGCGACAGGAATGCTCAGAAGTCCCACCTGCCCAGCAGGCGGGCCGTGAGGCGCACGTCCGGAGCTGGCGTGCTGTACTTGGTCTTGACCTCGCCCTCCAGGCGGCCAGCCCACTGGATGCGGACGTCCTTGCACCTGCGTTGGCGCCAAGGTGGTTGGCACCAAATATGTGTAGCATCGCATCGACCCAACTAGGGCCCTCCTGCTATCCCGCAGCTTACGAGGGTTCACTGACGAAGCGCAGCAGCTCAAAGGGGTTGTTGGGATCGAGCCAGTAGAGAGCGGTGGCGTCACTGGACACGATGACGCAGTAGCGGTAAACCAAGCCGACCTAGTGGGTAGGCGGCGGGGCAGCGGAGCGGTGGGTGGTGATCTCTACCATCAGGTGACGCCCTGCAGCCCACGTGAGTACATTTGTAGGCTGGGCTGCATGCTTTACGCATAGTGCCTTGTTGGCATTTCCGATAGCCAGAGATGATGAACTATTACAACACACACCCACCTGAAGGTTGTCGCGCACAATGTCCTCGTCGATCTCGGTGACAGAGGGCCGGTAGCGCGTGCCACAGGCCAGGCCGATGGACAGCTGGGCCACAGTAATCGACTCGCCCGGCTGCTCGGTCACGGGGTCCAACAGCGCTCGCGTGATGGACACACCGCTCTCACAGGCGCTGCCCACGGTCCAGCTGTGCGAGGGGGCGTATGGTGCGGGACCAGGGTTGTGCGCATACGTGTTATCCCCCAACCCTCATGAGCCGCTTGCAGTTATACTGGTTGTTTGCGGTAGCTGGATGGATTTCCGACCGCTGCCCCCATTAAGCACACCTCATGGTGATGGCTTCAAATTCCTGTGCCACAACCAGATCTACAGGTGCGCCACCGGGGTTGTCGGTGGTGCAGCCGCAGTTTGAGTTGCCAGTCACAAAGCCGGCATCATTCACCTGCAGCAGCCAGACAGCCAGCCAGCACGGGAACGTTGAAAGGCACGAATGCAGTATATACAGGGCACGTATAACATGCGTTGGCCCCCAATGTAGCGCCATGCATGCGTGCCATGTAGCAGACACTGTGGACATGCGTTTCCCCAAACGCGGAAAGCAGCAGGAGATAGCAAAAGCAGCGGCTCACCGGCGCAGTCTCGACGTCACTCCAGTTGGGGAAGGCCGGCAGGCTCAGGTCGGTGCGCAGGAAGGCCCTGCACATGATGGCCCACGAATGATGGCACATGATAGAGGACGTGGATGCGTGCAGGGTGACAGATTTACAGCGATAAGCAAAGCCGTGCAGCGCACAAGCAAGCACGCAGTGCATTCGTTGCGACCCATTGCTGCGAGCCATATTTCAGGTGCGCCGTGCCTGGCTGCGCACTGCCATGGCCTTTGAAATCACCATACGCACCTGTACTCAAAGGGTGTGCCCGGTCGCAGCGCACGAGCCACGTGCACCGCAAGGGGCTGGCTTTGCGGTGAAGCTGCGCCACACACAGGCGAGGGCGGTGGGGCCGCAAAGGGGTCAGCGTTGTGTTAGTGTCAGGGTACGCGTGCCGCTGTATGATCGCACCATTGTCCTCGCTGGCGTTGTAATAGCCCGGCATCAGCAGCGGGTCCTCGGCCGACTCCCGGAGCTCGGCAAACTGGCGGGCTTGCCTGTGGTGGTGCCGGAATCAAGAAGGGGGTGGAGGCTTTGTGGGTGGACGAGCGCATCACATAGCGCCAGCATGACACTGATGCGAATGCAACACACAGCCACCCGCAGGCAGATGGACCAGGCAGATTGCAAGAGCCAACGCACCCGAACACGTAGTAGTTGACGCCAAAGTGCTCCAGCAGCTTGCCGTTGTCGCCGATGCCAATGAAGGCCTGGCTGGCTGAAGCTGTCACTGTGAAGCGCGGGAAGACCCGGCACTCGGGCTGTGCAGAGTCGAGGCCGGAGCAGATGCTGAGGGCGGCGCGCGCCGGGGGGAAGTGGATGTGTCACACCCGCCATGCAGTTATTTTCTGGCAGCAGGGAGTTGCGTGCCAGCACTGGCATGCACTCAGACGAGTCGCACACTGCCCACACCTCTCGGGCGCTCCATTGCTGGCTCCAAGGTCGCACTCCTCCTGGCCCCAGGCGGGGATACCATCGCCACAGGTGCGAGCCGACATGATCGGCCGCACTGCAGAGGGCCTGGAGGGCAGCCGGTGAAAGGGTAGTGTGTAGCTGTAGGCGCCATGCATGTGCTGCACGAGCGCTACCCATGCTGCATTCGGCCGATTATTCATCAGCAGCAAGATACCAGCGGGCATGTCACTGCATCCCGCACCTGCTGATTCCGAGAGTCGGCGGTGTCGGCTGCTGCAGGCCAATAAGCGAGCCCTGGCCATTACCGTCGTACCTACGCGGCATGCGGCCATCAACCAAGGCCCGCAGAGTTCATCAGCGCTTGCAGCCCAGGTTCATTATCCAATGCCCCCATCCTGTCCCCACGGTATGAGCTGATATCCTGCCCAAAGCCGCCCACCACAAGCAAATTTGTGAAGTACACCCCAGCCCATAAAACCGTACTCACGGGCACTGCGTCGACACGATCACGTCCGGCAGGCCATCGCCTGAGACCTCGGCCACCGCGATGTGCTGATTTGATGTGGGTGACATGCACAGGTAGGCAAAGGTGGAGCTGCAAGGCGCGCGGCGCAGCTGCACGGTGGCCGTGTCCAGGTAGCCGCAGCCGTCCGCTGTGCTGCCCTCGCTGGCCCAGCCAGTGCTCTGCTGGCTGCCGTCCAGCATCCCGGTCTGCCAGTACGGCGTGCCTGCATGTGAATCCGGCACCAGTACAGCTGTGTCTACACGCTATCGTGACATTGAGTGCGAAACCCCCGCACTGGCCTTGCAGTTCGGATTCAATGCCATGTGTCCCCGAGTACATGTACATCGTGAAAACCAATGCACTTCAAATTAAAAAGCACAGCGTCTGGCACGCACCCGGCGAGAGGAAGTCCGCAAATCCGACCCAGATCTTGACAGCCAGGCCTTCAGCCATCTCCGCGATGCGGCTGAAGTAGCCCATGTCCTCCGCGCTGTGCAGTGTGGCAAGGTAGCCGTCCACGTTGGGCAGGTGGCGGCACACCAGCTGGGCCTACGGGTGCGTGTGAGGGCGGGTTTGCATAATTCACGCAACAAACACGTCAGCCACATGAATGCTCACTGAATTACTTTCTTGGCTAGCGGTCACATTCTACAGGTGGCTAAGGAAGGCCCGCCCGTGGGTCACTTTGCCCGCATAGGGTGCTGGACTGCGCGTTCGGCAGGCAAGGGGGACACTGCGGCAATAAAGCCCAATAATTGACACCCACTGCAAGCTGCTTGGCCGAAGGGCGGCCGAGCGTCCTCCGGCTGGCCGCACCTGGGTCCAATTGGCTCGGAGTGACGGAGTGGTTATGAGCGTGTACGTCCGGAGGCCGCGGCCAACCTGGGGTGGGGAAGAAACCAATAAGAGCATGTTGTGTAAAACACAGCGGCGTGTGCATGCATCATCATCATGTTGTTGGTACCATGGGAGCTTCACTGCGCAACGATGTTTGATAGTAGTGGCCATTCAACTGTAGCGTAAATGAACATTGCCGTGCATTCAGTGCTCCGCACCATGGCTGTGATGCCCATATGCAGGTCGAACTTCGACAAGGCAGGTAGCGGCGCATATTCAGCAACAGCACCCGGGTTCTGGAAGAGTGGTGGCAGTGGCTTGTACTGGCACACAAACTGGCGGGCCGTACGGCAGTCAGAGGTGTTGGTCGCCACCCAGCCTGCAGAAAGACATGGATAGATGGACGACAGGATTGTGCAAACAGCACATGGGGGGCAGCACCAGGCTGCCATGGTGCCGTGGTGCCATGGTTTAATTAATAGTCATCTGTTTAATTGGTTGCCTGCAGCGTGGAATCTTTGGAATGGAGACGGTCTTGGGAACGAACACACGCCCGGACACACACCTCCTGTGACACTCGCAGCTGATGGGGTGGGTGCGCTGAACTGCAGGCGGTAGAGTTGCAAAACGCCGGATGCTTAGATAGACACTCGTCAACATGAAAGACGAAGTGTCACAATTTGAAGATGAATGCATGACATCTTATTATTCTATACACTCCAGGCATGGCATTGCTTGTGACAAAGAGATGAGCCTAGTATGCAGCAAACATAAACATTTGCAACATGGGCACCGGATGCAGCACCCTGTCAGCATGTATTGCGGCTGCATCGCAAGCCTGCTACCAACACAACTCACCCTAGCGTAGCCGCATCCTGAGGAGCGAGGGGCCGAAGGCAAACACGAAAAGGGCACACGGTAAAGCGCAGCACTATGGGCATGGAAGGCAAAGCAGCACCCAATGCTGGGGCCCACCCGCTTGGCTTACGCACCGTCTACACCCGATAGGGTGTTGTACTGTGCTTGCGTCATGCTCCAGAAGCCACCGGAGAAGAAATCGGGTGTCGTGATGTCCCATGTTGAGTGGCCGTGGAAACGCCACTGTGTTGCTTCGAAGAACGATGACAGTCCCATCCAGATGTCATCGATGGTTGCACCGCCAATACTTTCGGTGGCCTGGAAGCACAGCAAGTGGCGCACACGTGAATGCATACCCGTGTATACCCGTGTATACGTGTGACACTTGGCATTGATGACGGTTGTGTGAGCTTCACATTGTGAAACGGTGCAAACGAAATGTTTTAGCGACACACACGCACCTGCAGGTTGAGGTGGATTTGTGTAAAGAAGTTTTCGGTAATGAAGGTGCGGAAGTCCGTCCACTCCGCCACGCTCCTGCACAGATACCGGAAGCAGCACATTGCATAAGGGGGCCATAACACATGAGCATGAGGGCGCTTTGCTCCCGACTGGGCCTAGCTCCCAGAACCAATGCCCAGATCTCGCCCCCCCTCCAAAACGCCCCCCCCCCCGCCCATCCTCCCCAAAACCGCACCCCAAGGTCACCAGCTCGCCGTCAGGGAGCGTCTCGCACACCTTAATGGGTACGTAGAGGAGTTTGGAAGCATGCGGGGATAGCTGAGCAGATGTGTGGCCGCATTGCCAAAAGCCACCTAGTGCAGCATGTACGCGAGCCAGGCCCTGAAGCACGCTTTTCAATGTCTGATTCATCTGTCTGGATGGCCTGCATGCAGCTGCAGTGCGCGCACCTCCATGGCCCGTGCAAAGCTCAGCGCCTGGCGGAAGTAAGCGTACTTGTACCCGTCGGCGTTGGCCACTGCAGCGGCGGGGTAACAGGTTGTGCGGGTGCAGGTACAGCGACACCATTGAAGTGCTGCCACATACGTCAGTTATTCGTGTTCAGGGTGTACGAATGCATACGCGCATTGACCCCGAGTGGCTGGGATTGCCAATGCCACCAAGGAGGCTGGCGGCCTCTCACCACACAGCCCCAACTCCTTTTATGGAAAGACGTTGAGTAACATGGCAAGCAGCCAAGTTCACGTGCGACCAGCTAGATAACATGCAACACCGTATATTACCGTTATCAGCGCCCCCCCTGGTAGACATACTCAGCTAGCTAGCATGTGGCGACACACCTGTTCTTTGAAAGGCCGGCTTGATGGATGGGGCATCCGTTCGGCACAGCGGCCGGACGGTGGCTCGGTTGCAGTCCTCCCACTCAAGGCCGTTGCGCTGCGACCTGGGGTCGACCTTCAGGATCATGCACTTGCCGTCTTCTTCCGCTTTGGTTGTGTCACTCCAGGGACGGCCCTGATGCGCAAAGGTTGCACGGAGGTCGGGGCCATGGGTAAGTCCACCACATGCCCCCCAACCGCCCTCTCACACACATGCCCAACGCATGCCAGCGAATAGTAAGTGTGGCCTACCACAAAGTACGCCTGCTTGTTGTCTGCAAGTGAGCACGGCCGGGGGTTTCAGGGAGGGGGTTGGGTGGGCAATGAGTTGCTGTGAACTTGCTTGGTATTGCCCAGTCAGATGTTTTCTGCGTGTGCCCCCTCGTCATATCACTGTCAGGCATATAGCAAAGGAATGCAGCTTCATGAGAGATGACCACGGCGGCTTACCAATGCCAACACTGTTCTGGATCCCAGTCAGCGACCCAAAGCGCAGCGTGTTGAATCCAGTCCAGATGTCGAGGATAGGGTCTGTCAACTGAGGCCGGGTCCAGGTCCACTCTGCATAGCAGCCACACGACAACATGAGGAAGGGCCTGAGCTAAGATCATACAGAACATGGTGGAACCGATCAGGCAACTGCAGGATCCGCACGCATTGACGGATTCCACGCAAGTTATTTGGCGTCTGGCCTGAGATGTGTGCCCGCCGGGGAGGTGGGGGTCAAGGGATTGGGCACGTATTGTACGGCGACGGATGGGTTGGGGGTCTTAGCCTTGGTCGCCTTCTGGCTCTATCTAAACAATTGCAAGTTTTGTTTATACAGATCCGTAGCCATCGTGCTTGCGTGCCGTGCAACTCCGATCTGCCACACACAGCTACACAGCAGACAGACTCGCTGTCACAGTACTGTAACCTCTTCATTGTTTGTATCAGCGCACAGGCCAAGCGCATGCTTCACGCTTGCACCACCCTTCTGCTGGCTAGCCTCACACGCACCGTTGATCATGCGCAGAATGTTCCTGTACTCATCAGCTGACGTGAAGGTCACCAAATAGCTGTGTCGGCCTTTGCAGAACGCCCGGGCCGACTCCCAGCTCATGGTTGCCCCGTACATGGTGTAATGGACGCCGCTGAGCGTCAGCTGGAGCTCCAGGTTGGTGAGTGCGATGTTGGGCATGGGCGTGTAGACGGGCGGTGCCCGCACCATGCACACGTACGGCAGCAACTGCTCGCAGCTGAGGTCGTTCCACCAAGTGCGGCCCCTGTGTCGCATCACATGAACAGAAACAAGTGTGAGATTTGATGTGTGAGATGTGTGGGTCATTTATGAACGTGTGGGGGTGGCTACAATGAGAAAGGAGGTCCTGCAGCCACACCCACTTGCGGTTGGCTTCTTTCTCGGCCTCTGTGAGCTTGTTCCAGCGCTTGGTCAGTTTCCTGGCAGGTTGGTTTGGGTATGACAGCATGTGTCATATCTAAGCATGTAGGGTGCTGCTGTCACAATGTCAGGTGTTTGTGTGGCTGACCACTACAGCTCCCATGCGTGGCTTTACGTAACGTCCCGAGTGGCTTCATGCAGGATCTTACTTGAAGAACTTTGCATCGGAGGCTGCGATGATAGCAAAGTAAGCAAAGAAAGCAGGGGCCGAGGCAATTAGTTGATTTTTACCATACGTACTAACTGGCATCCTCCTGGGTTGGAGTTCAAGCAATGGGCTCCCGCTGAATTACTTCTTGCAGCTGCGGGACACCAACTCACTGTAAAACCAGTCAATCTTCAAGAACCACCACCTGAGCAAGCGAAGCAAAAAACAACGAATATCAGGACAGTCGGCGATGGTGGTCCAAGCGACAAGCAAGCCAGGCATGTGGCCTGAGTCCCACTGTACGAACGCCCTAGCCTCAAGCCTGGTCAGCCACTTGCTTTGCGTTCTGCGAGAAAGCAAGATTACGAGGGTGCATATTATGAAATAGAGCAGAGCTTAGCATGGGCTTGTGCGTGCGTGCGTTTGTGCACATGGGACAGTTGGGAATATGCTTGAGGGCTAGTTTTCATGCCAAGTTAGTTATCATGCACACCTACCTCCAGGATCCAGGGATCTTTGAGGTAGCCCCTGATTTCAGCACAGTGCTCCTTGCTGTTCATGTTATTGGGCTGGTCCACGCCTGGGATGAGGCACGCCGAAAGGTGATGAAGCACAACCACTGATTGGAACATGCAATGCACTGATTGGAACACGCACGGCGGCACATGTTCTACATGCACACTGCCCACACACCAGCAGCAAGAAGCGAACACGGGTCGGCCTCTTCACTCCACGCAAGGTTTTACATGTACAGATAGCAAGCAGCAGCGGCAGAGGCCAGCCTTACTGCTGGTACACGACTCGAGCATCTCACCCCAGAACTGCTGTGAGGAGTCTGGCGCGTTGCCAGTTGTGTAACGGAACACCGCCAGGTCGTCAGGATCGCGACGCAGGCCGAACCAGTAGGATGTCTTGCGATCCGACACCTTGCCGGCAACGTAATCGCGGAAAGCATCGGTCATGATGTAGAAGTCGGTTGCAGAGGTGAACTCCAGCATCCGGCCGCCAAGGCTTGTGCACACGTCCTTGGCAGCCGCCCACGTCCGCGGCTCATCAAAGTACATGTACTCAAAGCTGCCGTGGATGATCTTGTAGGCGTACTTTGGAGCATTCACGGGTGGCGGTGACGGGGGTGGCGGAGGCGGTGGTGGGGGACGGCGGAAGCGGACCTCGTCACGCGGTCCGTTCCACATGACACCTGTGGGGATGCGTGCGTTTGGGGGACGCATGCGAATGTGAGCCCCCGTTCGTGAAAATTATCTGCCTGATTCGTGCCAGGCATTGGCAGGATAGCGGTGCGTAAGCGGCAGGAGTGGTGTTGGGCGCACGTGGCGATGGCTTGGTGGGCTTACTTGCGATCATCATGTACTTACCCTTCTTGCAGGCAAATGCCCTGGGTTTGTCGCAATCCAGGGCTATGACCTGGCTGGCCGTTGAAGAGACGGTCAGTGAGCCGCAAAGACCATTGGCTCCAACGGTAACACCAAGCTCAAAGTTGGCGGGCAGTCGCCAGGTCGAAAGGCCAATGCCGTCCGGGTCCTGTGGGCATGCATAGTGCACAATTAGACCGGCATTGCATACAATGCGCGGCGAAATAGGTGGCAATGCCCACAGATGTCCCATAATCCCTGAATCACAGAGCGGCATGGAAGGAGGCAACGCAGGTCCAGACTCTGTTGCGTAGCAATGCAGGAATGACTATGCAACACTATGGGCCGCCCTGCACCTGGGACGAGTCTGTCGGCATGCGTATGTCGACATTTGGCAATGATCCGAACGATCCTACCTGAGTTCGCCAGGCGTAACGCCCCGCTGCCGCGTCCTGTGTTAGCGCCGTCCATATTCCGTCGGTGTTGTTGGTGGACCGCAGCCAGGCCGCCATCCAGGCCTGCTCCTCGGCGCTCATGAACCACAGCAGGTCCTGGTTCTGTTTTGTGAGCAGGAGCGTGCAAAATAGAGTCAGAAATCGCATAGAGAACACATTTTGTTGCATTCGGGAAGGCCGCCGTGTGCGTGTGCGTGCATGAGGGGAGATGTCGGCTGTGGGTGACAGGGGGCACCCAACCATCCACTGAGTCGCAGTGTGCGCAGTGACCTTGGTTCTTACCAAGCTAGCTGGCATAGGATCCCCAGGAACACACCTGGCTGCGGCACATCCGCGAGGCATCGTGCCAGTTTAGCAGGTGCGCCGTGTAGAGAGTGACCGCCCTGCAGAGCAGCGAGGCCAGGTGGTACCCGCGTCATCCAGTGGGCAAACAACAACGGCAATAACAGCACGGCAGAAACCAAGGCATTTGGCTAGCCAGCGGCTACCAAATGATTTACTGAGACTCCTGAAATATCTTTGTCGTTGTTCTGGTTTGCTTCCCATTCGCACCAGTCGCCCATCATCTTGGGGGTGACGGTGA
>BDDC01000949.1:14008-30486 GCA_001662425.1 Chlamydomonas sphaeroides | reverse complement strand
AAAGGGGGGGGGGGGGGGGGGGGGGGGGGGGGGGGGGGGAAGCCCTGTGAAAGGCGGTCGGGCAGCGCTAGCTATGCACTTGCCTGCTTGCCAGCACCTGGGGCACGCCGTAGCCCCCACACGGCATCCTCGTGTTTGTGGCATCACCCGCTTCTCCCCGACGCCTCCTCCTCCGCACCTCCTGACCCCCCACAGGACCTGGACCCGCAGCGGGGCTACGTGTACCTGTCGGGGCCCGAGGAGGACACGGAGGACATGCGGCAGTCGCAGAGGTGGGCAGCTGCGGAAGCGGGTCTTTGACGCCACCCGGAGCCCCGCCTTGCAGCGCTGGACGTGTGGGGGAATGTCGCTTCGCACGCGGTTGTGCTTTGCGATGCCCAGCGCGTGCTGCGGCTGGCTGTTGCCGTGTGCTCACTGGTGCGGTGCTGGCCACGGGTCCTCGCTGCCACCGGCCGCAGGTCGCACCATGAGGCGGGCGCCGTGAACCCGGCCTTCGTGCCGCCCGGCACCCAGAAGGTGGCGGGCGAGGTGCCCACGCGGCTGGCGGCGGTGGCCATGATGAAGCGGCTCAAGCGGGTGCTGGAGGTGGGGGCAGCCGGGAGACAGAGGGGCCGGGGACACGGGCAGGGGTTTGGGGACGAGTGTGCTGGGATGCGCAGCGGCTGGCGGTAGCGGGCGGGAGGCAGCCGCGTTGTCTGGGTGCTGGGGGTTGGGACGCGGCTTGGGCTCGTGTGGTCGTGGTCGCAGCCGCTTGGGATGCGCGCCCGCGGCCGATGCCGAGCGCTGTCCGGTTACCCGTGCTGCTGGCCGGGACTGGCTCTGCCGTGTGTTGTGCCTGCAGGAGGACTGGGAGGGCGCCGTCATCACCATCTTCGAGAACGAGCTGGACGCTTGGGTGGTGGGTACGGGTCCCTCATGTTGTGTTTCCGACGGCGCCGGGCAGGGGCCATCGGCGTTAGCCTCGGCCATCGGTGGAAGCCCCCAGCAGCTGCTCCATGTGCCCTTGCCCAGCCACCTCCCCCATGCCTCCCGCCTCCCAGCCTTACCCCGCGCGAGCCCGACCCGACCCACATCCGCGTGCCCGTCGCCACCCTGCCTCAACCCGCCCCAACACCTGTCCGACCCACATCATCAGGTGTGCTTTCAGCTGGCCTCCGTGGACAGCCCCGACGGCCTGACCGCCTACATGAACGTCTTCGTGCGCACAAACCCCGTGGCCACTGAGTACCGGCTCACCAAGGTGGGAATAATGCGGAGGTGCAAACAAGCATGTGGGCTACGGTAGCGCGGAGGCGGGCTAAGGGCAGTGTCGTGGCGCTTGCGGGTACGACCCCGTGCCCACGGAGTACAGCCTCCACCACGGTGCGGGGCGGCGGGCCGAGCGGGTGCATGGGAGCGTGAACGTCGTGTGTCCCATTGTAAGTAACACACTGTGTGTTCATGTGTTCGGGGGGCCGGGGATGGTTGTGGCAGGAGCAGCTATGTGTAGCTGCAGCACATCCCACCGTGGCGCTGCCACACCGCGTCCCCGATCCCGCGCCCAGGACCCCGCTATGCCAGCGCATGTGCCGTCATGTGTGCCCCGCGTGCCCCCAGGTGGTGGAGTTCTGGAACAGCCTGCCGGGCGACGGCAACGTGTACTACGTCATGCGGCCGCCCTGGGTGGCGCCCGACCGGCTGGAGACCTTCTTCAAGCTGCACCCCGAGGTGCGGCCACCCGTGCGCGTGTGAGCCTGCGTGCGTGCCTGTGTTTGGGGGAGGATCAGGGTTGATGCAGAGGGAAGGCAGGGGAGGTGCACGGCCGCGACGGGCGACGGGACAAGCTGCACCGAGCGCCGGAGCGAAGCCGTTTCCTGTTGGCTTTCGCGGATTCCCAAATCCAGCCGACCTATCTTTGCCGCCTCCTTATGCCGCAGGAGCGGGACTATCGCACCAGCTTCCCGGTGGTTGAGATGGAGCGGCAGCGCCAGGAGCGGAAAAAGGTGCGCGCAGCGCGGCTGTAGGCCACAGCGGTCCAGTTGCGGCGCGGCCGCGTCTCGACAGGTTTCGTACAATCGTAGCCCACAGCACAGCTTCGCTCCGGCTCCTCTGTGGGCGGTCATGCACAAAGTGCATGTGCCGGTTCCTGCGCAGAAACCGCTTGCCTTGCTAGAATTCGTGGGGGCGGGCACGGGCACGGCGCGCTGAGGCAGCAGCAGGCGGCCCCGCCTGCGCCGCAATCGCAACGGCATGCTTTCCTTCCCACTCTCCCATGCGGCAACCCTTGCGTCGTTGTGGCCCTGGGTTAGGCGCTGGAGGCGGGCGTGGACGAGCTAGAGCTGGAGCTGGCGGCCAACCCCACCAGCCCGCTGGCGACGCGCCTGGCGGGCGTGGGTGGCGCGCGTGCCAGCGACGCCTCGGGCAGCAGCTCGGCTCCGCCCACGGCCCGCATGCGAGCGGTTGACGTGGCGAGCAAGGGCGCGCTGGCGGTCAGCGCGGCGTCGACCAAGCAGCAGTGAAGGCAGTGTGTGGTGCTGGAGGGACTGTGGGTCGGGTGAGGCATCGCGGGGGGGGGGAGGCTCGCAGAGTGCCGCGCGGCAGCGTGTGGAGACGGCCGGGGGTGGCGGGAGCTGGAGGGGGCGTCACTCGGGGGACTGGGCCGGGCGGCACACGGCGAGCGGTGGCGGGGCTTTGGGTCAAGGTCCGGTCGGCTGGGCCCCGCAGGGGCCAGCATTGCGCAAGGCATGGTGGGATAGTGACGCACCGGGTGTTCAATGTGTAGCTTTTGTGCCAGGATGCGGTCCCAGAGCGGGCGCAACACGGATTATCGATGTCGAATTGCAGCATAGCGACGGGTCACACGCCCTCACACGCCCTCACCGCAAGGGGTGTGGCGGGGGCGGCTTCGGTTGATGTGCGGGCATGCGCACAGGCTGAAGGCACCGACGAAGTGTAACATATATGGTACACGCCCTCACGTGCTGCCAGGCAAGTCGCCTGCATCGTCTTGCTTCGCTTGTGTACACGCCTGGCCTGAGTTGCTGCACTGAGTCAGGCAGGGCGCGTACGTAACCGAGAACGCCACCGCGCAGCTGCCTCGGGGAGATGAGGTGGCGAAGAGGTACGAACGGCATACACAGCAAGCGGTTCTCAAGGTTGCACGGGGTTACTTGAGCTTGCCCCCAGTCCCGGTAAGCGGGACACGGCTGCAACTGCTGCCAAGCTATCGCAGTTGCCACTACGGCTTGTGCCTCCCTAACCCTAGAAGTCGGAGAAAAAGGTGTATCCCCATTCATTTTGATTCCACAAAAATGCCCCCAGTCCCAGCAAGCCCAGGAGCATATTTGCACGTGGCAGGCATGCTGTTTGCAGTTTTGTGGTCAGCTGGGAAGGGGCCAACAAGGGAGCCCGGTTGACTCATCAACTCCGGCGCGCACGGCACGTGGCGCACAGCCGCACGGTGCCGCACGTCCCGCCAGGTCGCGCCCACCTAAGGGCCGACAGCCCCAGCCCCCGCTGGGGCCCCCTGCAATTCCGACGCATGAAAGCTGACGGTGGCAGACTCTGGCAGACTATGGAGCTAGGGGTTCTCTTCATCGACATGTCGCGGCTTTCCAGGGTCGCCAAGGCGATAGGCTTCATCAGGATATCAACGCGAGCACCTGCCTATGAGCTGCAATGGAATGCGAGCAGCAACTCAACGTGTTTCGGCCGTCCACAGTACAGCGCTCACACAGCGCGCAGGACTGACGGCAGTCGAGCGCATCTCCACAGCCAGCATACTCCGCTATCCATATAAATTGGACATCACAACAAACACTGCGCCTGCGCCGTTTTGCCACCGAGCTCACACACTCACAGAGTGACACTGTGTCTGGCAGTCTCTTAATTGTCTCCGTGTAGTGTACCTGTTGACTTCCAAGCGATCATATGGTTACAGCGTGACCTTGACCAACTTGGGTTGAGCACCCGCCCTAGTTTTCAGCATTACGCTGATGGCTAGTTGATACGAGAATAGCTTGCATGGCCTGCGTGCGCCTATGCCGAGAGGCGGGGCGCCAGCGATGGCCAGCGGCAATTGTGCTCACAGCCTTGCTTTTCAGCGCGCTGGGGACATGCCTAGCCTGCACGGTGGACCAATTGTTGTCTTCTGGTATCAGCGGAGGCAACGGCGATTTCGTCTTCGTCCCCGTTAACGCGTTGTGCAGCGTCCGCGACACGGTTGCGCCTGCAGCGGCTCTGCTTACCTTTGCTGGGACATCGGTAGGCGCCAGCGTTGTGGCAGCTTTAGACACGCTCTGGGCTATCAACGCAATGCGTTTACAGAACGGTAATTTGGAAGCACTGCCCCTGCGTTTCTTTGGCATTCCCCCTAATGGACTCACCTGGATAATGCAGGCACCACTCTCCAGTTTCGAGCTCTCACCCTTAAAAACACCATCTTGAGGAGTGCAGCCAGCCCGGTGTCCATACCCGCGTTTACGGGCATGATGCGAATAGAGATGGAGGGCGTCGTGATAGAGACGACCTGCTGGGCCCTCGCGGAGTTAGCGGCCTCAGAGTGAGCATAGCCGTCGCCGGTACACCCCGAGGCCCGTTCGGTCTTCGCCGTCACAGTGGGGCGGCGCGTCGGGGGGGCGGGGGGAGGCGGAAACGAGATGGGGAGGATGAAAGTGGGGAACAGGGCGGGGTCCGGGGACCAGCCCACACTCTGTTGACCTCAACCGCCGCACACAAGAAGCCCATGCCCTGCTTGCCCATGCCCCTCTGCTCATCCCATGCATGCTGTGCACGGTCCCTCCCCTTGTCCGCAGCGCCGCGCGCTCTTGGCCGCGCGGTCCCGGCTTCCTCTACATCCCCAGCTTCAACAGCCCCAACTTCTCTGTCAACAACACGAACGTCACCTGTCCGCTGCCGGTAGTGCAGCCCCCAGCCTCCCCTGGCCAGCCGCCCTCAGTTTCGGTCTCCGACGCCGAGGGCCTGCACACCGCCGTTGCCGCGAGCCAACTGCCGCCGGAGCTCGGCGGGCCCCCGCTCAGCGGCGCGTACCGGATCGATGTCGTCGCCAACATCTCCCTCTCGGGCACGCTGTGGTGGTCTTTAAAGCAGCAGTTGCTCACGCGGAACATGACGCTGCGCGGCGACCCCGGCGTGCTGCCCATACTGGACCTCCGCGGCCGCGTGTCGGTGCTTAGCATCGCGCCGGAGGCCACCGTTGTGTTCGAGAACTTTCGTTTCATGAATGTAGGCCAGCTGCGAGGCGAGCTCTCACAGCTGGGCATGCTGCCGCTCTTTGCAATTCCGGTGAGCTGCAGGCCTATGGAAGCACTTTGGGGGGGGAAGCCTCTTGGTGAGGGCCTCTCGTAGCTAGCCGTGCACCGCCAGGGCCAGAAACGCGGGTCACCTGTGCGGCACGCGCTGGGGGGCCTTCGCCGTGCGATTCGGCAGCTTGGTGTGGCTCGGCACGGTCGCATTAGGGGCGTGTGGGGTGCGGCCCATGCCGTACCGTTGTACCGCTCTCCGGCTGCTGCTCAGCGGCGCATGTGGGACCCTGGGGAGCGCAGCCGCAGAATGGGAGGCAGACTCGGTCTCCGGGTAGCTGAGGATGTGGGTGCTTGGTCGGTGTGAGGTGTTGCTGGGTGCGTGAGTCCCCACGCCCGCATCTGGTTGATACGTCCCCCCTGCCATTTACCGTGCCCCACGCATCCGTTGCTGCGGACCTGCGCCTCACGCGTCCCCTGCCGTGGCCCTCTGCCTCGCTCCGTGCAGATGTGGTTCTTCGTAACATCGCGGTGAGCATGCTACAGGCACACGCACCTGGAGGCGCGTCTGCGCAGGCGTGGCAGCTGCCGCCCCGCGCGGCCGGCAATGTCGCCGCGAAGCTTCCAGGGTAGCTGCGCGCCCACAGCCCGCATGTGGCCGCAGCATGTTACCTAGCTATGCCGCCGCAGCCGCCGTAGCCGCTGTGCCGCCGCCAGCTTGCTGCGCGCCATATGTCGGGCAGTGCGCCAGCCCTGCGCAGCGCTGTCTCAGCACACCGCATGGTTGAGTGAGAGCGCTGGCATCTGTACGCGGCGACTGGCGCTGTGTGCCTACCGCCCCCCCCCGCACTGCCCCCCACTCACGGCAGCCGCCGCCTGTCCAGCCAATCACCACCTGCCGGGGCTCATAGCCCCGCGGCACACCAGAACCTGACATCGGCCCCCCCCTGGTTGTTGTTCACCGCCGTAGAGCTGTCGACAGCACGCAGCTGCAGTTGTACAATTCGACCTTCTCGCTGACGCCGGGCGAGTTCAACTACTTCACATTCTGGGCCACAGTCGTGACCACCGAGGTGCCGCAAGTCAGCCAGGCGGCGGCCACGCTGCGCGGCACGACCAGCATCGTGCGGGTGAGGTCCGGCGTGCTAGACACAACTCGCGCGCAGCGGTGGAGCCGCGCCATGGGCAGGGTTGCCAAACCTCTCGGAAGACTCGTGAAATTACAATGAGACTAAGTAAAATCCATGATACTGGGTACCCTACAGTAGTCTGATAATCGTAGCCATGATAGCGCCGCGCGCTAGGACGCCCACGTAGCTGTGCATTGCGGTGGGCGGCGCAGCCCAGACCGCGGCTCCGCTGTGGCCTGTGCCGCGGCCGTCCGCCCTCTCCTGACCGCCTTGAGCCTGCCGCGCATGGTGCTGCAGTCGCAGCTTAGACCCCAGCAGGACAATGTGCATCGCATCTGACGCCTGCCTGACGCCTTAATGCGCCCGTCGCCTCCCTTTTGCTACCGCGCAGCTGGGTCCGGGCGCCAACGACACCATCAACTTCGCGCAGCTGCGCGGCACGGGCCTGGACGCGCACAACTTCTCGCTGGCGGGCCGGCCGCCCGAGGGCATCCCCTTCAACGTGGTCGTGCTGGACAACCCCACGCTGCAGTTCTCCCTGGACGTTGTGCCCAACATGAACCAGCTGCCCGTGTACGACTTGCACGACCTCATGACGGTGCTGCAGGTGGGCTGCCGCGCCAGGGATGGAGCGGATGCAGCGTGCCACCCGCGGATAGGGCGGAGTCACGTGGGGTGTCACACACCCCACGGCCGCCCCACTCGGTTTGGGCCGACCGCTCATGAGCGGCTCATGCACAGCTGCCAGGTGGCATGAGGGGCTCGTGCCCGTGGCCACTGCCGCCGCGACCGGGAGTTGTCGGGAGGCCGACGTGCGCCGGCGCGCGGCCCACCTGACCGTTGCCCCTAACCGTTGCCCCTGGCGTCCTGTGCGGCACAGGCGATGCAAGACACCAAGCCCACGGCGGACACGGCGCTGTTCATCCTGCGCAATATCACACTGGACCCGGAGCTATGGCCCCGTGGCGGGTACAACATAAGGTGCGGCGGCCGCCGCAACCAGGCTGCCACGAGCGGCTTTTGCACAGGCGCCCCTGCCCGGCCTTGCCCTTGGTGGGGCCCGGGAAGCCTGCATCTAGGCGCTGCGTTCGGCGCGGCCCGCGGGTCGCCGTTGGGCTGAAGCACTCTGGACGCCTGCACGGCAACAGCAGGCAGCTGTTGGACAGGGCTGCGGCGCCGGCAATGGCAGTTGCTGTGCCGAGCATTGGCGTGAGGCGGGAGGGCCATGCAGCCGGTGTGCTCAGGGTCCGGCGGGACTCAACGCCTCGGCGGCCCCAGCCTCGGCCCCAGGGGGCATCGGTGGCCCCAGCCTCGGCCCAAGGAGACCGGGCGCAGCTGACAGGCACGCCCTGCAGCTGGACGGCGCTCCGGAGGCGCTGAGGATGCCGATGCCGTGGCTGGACAGCAGGGCCCGGAGCTGAGGGCCGCCATCCCGGCATGCGGCCCGGCTGCCCTGCGGCTTGGGCGCTCATAGCACAGCTGGCGGCAGCCAGGCAGGGTCCTGGACTTCGGCTGGCGGTGGCGCAACGGGCAGCTTGCTGGCAGTGGCTGATCCGGCCAGCTAGGGCGTAGCTGCCGCCCCGCCCGCATGCCTGACCGCGCGTCAACTCTGGCCCTACGCCTTCCTAGGCTAGCCTCTTGCTGTGAGCTAGGGCTGAGGCCTGTGCGCCCACTGTCGTCGTGCCACGCCTGCCGCCCTCGCAGCTCCGCTCTCCTGCTAGTGGGGCACAGCAACCGGGGGCTGACGACGTGGATCAACTTCAACCGCCTGCCGCGCTTCGTGACGGGCACGGGCTGCCCGCTCGGGCTGTACGTGTTCATGCAGGTGCGGAGGGGAGCGGGTTTGCGGCGGGAGGGCTGGCGCGACTTGAGGGCGGCAGGGGAGGAGGCGTGGCATGGGTATGGCAGCCTGGCGAAAGGTGGAAGCGTGTAGCGCCGCGGTTTACGACTCTTGTGTGGATCGTTTCACGACGGTCGCCACCCTGCCGCTACCTTGCCGCCAGGGCCTGCACCTGGTCAACCTACCCAACGCGCTCATGCAGCCGCCCGGCTCGCCCAGCGGCAGCGCGCCGCCCGGCGCAGCGCAGGCTGCGGGGCTGTCAGATGTCACCATCTTCTTGTCTAACTTTGTACACACCACAAGGTAGGACAGTGGCACGGCTGCAACGCAGGAGTAGGCTAGTCACGTACCTACATGTTAATTGCGAACCCACAGCGGGGATCATTAATGCGCGGACCCTGAGGCGGGCCGGTGGACAGGGGCTGTGCCGCGGCTGGTCAGCTGGGGCGAGTACGGGCTCACAGATGCTCTGGCGTGGCGGCTTGCTCGCCAGCCGTCGCACTCTTGCCCTGCTGACCCTTCCTGCACCCCTTGCCCTCCCTGCTGGCCCTGCAGCGGCTGCTTTGCGCCGATGACCTACATGAACCAGTCGACACTGGTGGTCACGTACCGGGAGTTTAACCAGCTGTACGCCGCGGTGGCGCGCAGCCTGGGCACTACGGTGCAGGGCAACGGCACGGTTCTGGGCAGCGACTATGCGTTCAACCTGTGAGCGGGAGGGGCCATGGGGCAGGGACGGGGCGGGAGGGGGAAGGGGAAGGAGCTGCCGTGCATGGGAAAGACACGGAGGGCAGGGACGGGCAGGCTTGTTGCAAGCCGCGGCAAGGGGAGAAGGTTGAGGGCGAGCGAGGTGGTGGCGGTGTGGGGAAAACAGGACATGTTGGCGGCAGGGAAGGAGGGGTACATGGATTTCAGGAGGGCATGGCGGTGCTCTGACAACTGGGAGGGCGAGAAGAGGGAGATGGGCGGAGAAGTGGGGAGGTCCGGTGGGATCAGGCTGCGGTACAGCATGGGGCAGCTGCGGAGCTCTGGGGGCTCGCGCTGCAGACACACTGTGCGCTGACGCCCCGCCCCGCCCCTCTCTGCCGTACCCCTCGCCACCGTACAGAACGACGGCGCTGCCGTCAGGCGTGGTGCTGCGGGACCTCACGGGCTGGGGCTGGGACGCGTACATGATCAACGTTACGTACGGCTTCCCGGACGGCGTGCCGGAGTTGTACAAAAACATGTACGACCCGCCCTCGCCGCCACCATGTGAGCCCCGTGACGCCCGTATTGCACCGCTCGCAAGCAAGCGTGGAAGCCCCATGGCGTTCCCGTGGCCTGCCCTTATCGCCTTGCGAGGAAGATGGCACACTAGTTTGTCTGGGCCCCGCGTCGTGCTTTCGGCTGACCCCCGCTGACCCGTCTTGTACGTCCCTTGTGTGCCTGCGCCCCACAGCGCCGCCCGCAGCGCTGCCTAGGGCGCCGGCCGACGAGTCGAGCGAATCCCGACTGGAGGCGTGGGAGGTGGCGCTCATTGTGGTCGGCTCTGTGCTGTGAGTGGCGGCCGCGGGAGCGCGAAAGCACTTTGGAGCGCCGCCCCGCCTGCGCGGCCCCATTCGCGGCGCGATGCCGGCTCACCGAGCCGCTTGGCATGCCCCATGCCACATCCGACGCCCGTGCCATGCATGCCGAGTGGCAGCCCCGCTCCGGCGTTGCCTGCGAGCGTGACGCCCGTGCGCCTGCCCGCTCCTGTACCAAACCATTGCCACGGGTCCCGTCCCGTCCACATGGCCCAGAGCTGGCGAACTAGCCCCTCGATGCCTCGGCACGCCCGCTCGGCATGGCCCCTTGGTATGCCCCTCCCACGCGCCTCCCACGCCCCTCCCACGTCGCCCCGCACATGCAGCTTCGTGGCGCTGCTGGCCAGCCTGCTCGCGTGGCGCGTGGTAAGCCGGCTGCGCCACGAGGTAGAGGCGGTCAAGAGCGGCAGCACCGACAAGAAGAGCGCCAGCACCAGCGGCGACGGGGAGGGCACGGGCGCCAACGGCCGGCTGGGCAGCAGCGCCATGGGCAACGGCAGCCAGCAGGGCGTGAACAGCGGCACGGCGGCGAGCTCACAGCACGCGGTGAGGGGGTTGGGGGCAGGGTAGGCCTGGAGCATGGGGAGGGAGGGACGTGCAGGGCAAGGAAGCGGGCCGGCAGAGTGCTTACGCCCACGCCTTGGCCCCGCTCCCTCGTGTGGCGCCAGGCCGTGATCAAGGCCATGCAGGCTGCCGGCAACGCGGCGGCCAACACCTCGGAGGACAGCACCAGCCAGGCCACCGACCGGCCGCCGCTCGAGGTGCTGCACAATATGATGGCCACACTAACCCAGGTGCGCGGGCAGGGAAGTGGGGAACGTGAGGGGGTAGTTAGGGACCGGAACCAGGCCGGCAGAACTTGCGGAGCGCTGAAGTCCCCTCTCGCCGTTGCACCGTTTCTCACTCGCTCGCCCCCCGCCCGGTCCCGCCCCTTGTGGCGTGTAGGAGATGGACGACCGGCACCTGACCATCCTGGAGGTCATCGGCCAGGGCGGATTCGGGGTGGTGTACAAGGGTGAGCAGCAGGCGCTGGTGTGCAGGGCTGGTCGGCCTGCCCAGGCAAGGCAGGACCTGCAGCTCGCTGAGCGATCCGCGCACGCTCGCCTAGTCCGATTGCATCCGCGCATCCCCACCTCCCGCCTCATTTCCTTGCCTCGCGCTACGCCACCCGCAGGCCAATGGAAGGGGCTGCAGGTTGCAGTCAAGACCATCACCTTCCAGGACCGGGTTGCGGGTGGCGAGAAGGCGCAGCACCGCGCCATCCTGGAGGCAGCCATCAGCTCCAGCCTTGCGCACGTGAGCGCTAGCGGGCTAGGGAGAGGCGGGAGTGGGGCATGACCTGGGTGGCAAATGCGGCGGGCGCTGCTTGTCGCATTCAGTTTGACGTCGTTACCCACGCGCGCCTTTGCCCGCGCAGCCCAACGTCGTGACGACCTACTCGTACGACATCAAGCCGCTGACGTGAGTTCTCTTCACTTGGCCGTTCTGCACCCCGTCACTGCCTGCCGCGGAACAACAGATGCGGCCGCATCAAAGCACGTGCCCGCCTGATCCCCGCCTCTTGCCATGTTGCTGTCCCGGTGACTGCCCCGCAGCGTGCAGCAGCCCGGCGCCAGCAGCGCCGACGGCGAGACGGGCAGCGGGCCCGGCGGTGGCGGCGGCGGGATACGCATCGTGGACAAGCGCACGGTACTGGACTGGAAGCTGTACCTCGTACAGGAGTACTGCGACGGGGTGAGGCTTGGGGAGGGGCTGTAACTGGTGGCCGGTGGCCGTGCAGCTGTTGGGCCCGGGTACGAGCACGCTGCGCCGCCGCCTTGCCGTCCGGCCATGTAGCGGCCGGCGAGGCGTGTGCCGTGGGACGGCTGGCACAGCGAGGACTCGCTGCATGGCTGCGACAGCGCAGCATCCGTGTCTCAAACCAAGCGCAGCGCCCGTGCATTCAAGCCTTTCACGCCGCCCCGGCACGTGCCGCCGCACGGACCCTGTTCGGCGCAGGGCTCGTTGCGCACGGCCATCCTCAAGCGGAAGTTCTTCGACGCGCGCAAGGGAGAGCCTCGAATGGTGCGCCAGCGGGCGGGGCCGAGGCGCAAGGTCGCAATCGCAGGCTGGCCGGCCGCCACTGTGCCCGTACTTGCCTCACCTACCTCGGCGATGGGCTATGCACACGGCCTGGCTTTCTCTCAACCGGTGCGCCCTCCTCACCCCGGGTCTGCAGGAGATGATCCTGGACACGTGCGTGGAGCTGGCGGGTGGCCTGGTGCACCTGCATGAACGCAACATCGTGCACGGGGACCTGGTGAGCCGGGTGTGGGCAGCGCCGCAGCGAGGATGAGCAGCAGCAGCGGGGCCTGGGGGCGCCGCCGTAACGAGCAACGGGTGGCGGGTGGCCGTCACGCCGGCTGCAAGCGCGTGTCCACGCTGCGCGGCCCTCACCCCTAGCCTGCCTGCCCTGCGCCGCTTGCTGTGCCCGCGCAGAACCCCAACAATGTGCTGCTCAAGCGCGACCCCACCAAGAAGTACGGCGCGGTGTGCAAGATTGCCGACTTCGGTGAGTGCGGGCCAGGCTGTTGCTGTGCAGGGCTGGGGCTGGGTTGGGTCGGTCAAGGGTTGTGGAGTTTGGCTTCAGAGGGTTGCAGCCGGTCCTCCTCGCTCCGCCGCATCATGGGACCGCCGCGCTGACCTGCGGATGCCCCTCCCACCCATCACCTCAGGCCTGTCCATACGCATGAACGCGGACCAAAGCCATATCAGCAACATGCGGAGAGGCACGGTAAGCGAGCCGGCCTCCTGTCCTGGGCCAAGCAGCCGCGCGGTCCGTTGCCCACCGGGCCGTCCTTACGCATCCCCTCGCGCGGGCCCCGCCCGCCCGCCCGCTCGCCCTCCCCGCAGCCGTTCTACACGTGTCCGCAGATCCTGGCAAAGGGCAACATGACCAAGGCGGCGGACACGTACAGGTGGGCACCTGCTGGATCCCGGGTTTCGCCGCGTCTTGCCGGGGCCAGCGGCCTGACGGGCGGTGACCAGGCTGTGTGGGGCTGCGGGCTGTGCCATGCCGCACCTTGCCCTGCACCTGCGCACCTTCCACTCAGGATCCTGAGCGCTGTCGTGGCCGAGGCAAACCAGCCCTGACCGACCCGCTTGCCTCCGCCCCCGCCTCCCTCGCCGTGCAGCATGGGCGTCATGATGTGGGAGATGTACCACTCATGCATGTCGTACAGGTGCGACGCGGCAGCGCCGCGGGGGCGGCCCACGTGGGACGGCAGCGCGTGCGCCCGCCTGGCCCCCTTCCCCATGCCCTGGTTATCCCGGCGTGCTGCTCACGCCTATCCCTCCCTTGCGCTCCGCTCGCCTCCATCCCGCAGATCCTTACCCAACGGCTTCCAGGCACGCGAGAACTTCCCCAACTTCCCCCGCATCGCGCCGCACGACTTCGCGCGCGTGGTGGGCGCCTGCCTGGACCCCGAGCCCTCGGCGCGGCCCTCGTTCAGCGCACTCAAGGCCGAGCTCGAGGCGCAGCTGACGACCCTCAAAGCCAGCGGCCGCCTGCGCACGGGCGAGGACGTGCTGGGGCCGGACGCCGCGGCCGACGCCGCGCACCTCGCGGCGTGTCAGGACTGACGACACTCGCATGTCACGACTGCAAGAGTTGGGGAGGGACCGTGTCAGGAGGGGATTGCATCCGCGGCCGTGGGAGGGCGCGGCTGGGGCCTGTGCGCCCAGGACCGAGCGGGCATGGCCGTGTGGCCCTCGCTGGAGCCCCGGCGCCGGCCCTCCCTGAATGGGAAACTGCACCAAAAAGGGTGGGGTGTGCATACCCGTGCGCCGGTGCATCTGGCTGGGCCGGTTGGTGGCCCGCAAATGCGGGCCTTCGTTGGTGAGGAAGGTATGAGGTAAAGTAATTGTGCGGGGGAGCCGCCGCCGGCGGCCGGCCGCGGAGCGGCGCATCGGAGCGACGGCCGCAGTTGGCGAGGTGGGGCAGGCCGGGCTGGTGTGTGCGGCGCCGGCCTGCAGCGCCCAAGAGTGGGGCAGCTGCAGACTGGCGAGGGCGCTGGTGTGGGTGTGTGCCTCGTGGCATGCACTGCGGCCGTTGTTCGGTGCAGCCACTGGCGAGGGCCACGGAGTCGTGCGGCAGCTGCGCGCGTGTGCTCGCTGCGCTGCGGCCGGCATTCCTGCCCTTGATCGGCATCACATCACTGGTTACGCTGCCCACGAAAGGTACTGGAGCGTGGGCCGGTGTGTGGCACACCCACAAACCTCTTGTGGGCCGCGCCCGTCTTGGGCTTCCACGCGGTGGGCGACAGGTGCTGACGGGGGCGTCGCGAGGCCATGCACGCGAGCTGTGTTGGCTTGTGCGGCTGCTGGGTCCATGGTGCTAGCGTCATAAGTTTGGGTGCCATGCCTTGGAGGCTACGTGGCGCGGCCTCACTGGTCGACGCCGGGACCGAGGAGCAGCGACGCATCACTGTGATTCAGGAGGCTGTGATTAGGCCGTGCAGGGAGGCATGGAGCTCTAGCTCGAGAACTGGTGGCCTCACTGGTGTCTGAGGCGAGGTATGGCAAGCATGGTTATGCTGATGGGAGGATGGTGGAGGGGAAGGACCCTTCAGTCGTTTCTTTGTTGGGCCAGGCGGGGAGCCCGGGCGGGGAGCTGGGACAGCCGTAGCGGCACGCGTTGTTGGCGTGCGTGCGACTCAACAAACGCAAATAAGCACGGCCATTAGAAGCGTGTGTCCGGCGGAAAGGCCCTAGCGTAACTCTGTGCGTGTGTGTGTATGTGTGAATCTCCCCAAGAGGCAGTGCGTGATACTACGCAAGGTGATTGCTCTTCGGGAGGCCTGCCTGACCGGGATGAAACGGGTGAAGTGCCGGTGTGTGTCGCGTGTTTTGCATCTGGCAGCTCGTCGCAGTGTAAGCAAGCATTCCACCTGCAATACACGCCTTGCTTAGCTCACTGCCTCCTTGGCTAGGCGCACTCCGCAGTCCCATCCACATGGCACCCAAGAAAGAAAAAGGCCCAAAGCAGAGTAAGCCACATTGCAGTGCTCGATGCGTCATGTGTGTCGTGACGAGGTGCATGAGCTGCTCAGACGCGGTGACATGTCGCACATGCTTGCCGCGGAGAACGCGCTGCATAGACGGACGTATCAGGAGCTAATAGCCCGTCTCTTTGTTGTACAGTCGCGGCGGCATCCCAGTTGACTGCTTTCCTAAACGTGTACAAGGCCGCGTGCAAGCGGTATGGTATCAGCCCGGACAAAGGCCTGCTGGAGGACGTGGACAAGAAGCTGCAGGTGGCCGGCCGGTCTATACTATGGGGTTTGAAGTCAGGGGGGCTTGCCGGGTAGGGCTCATGCCTGGGGGGGTCTGCAGGGTGCGTGGCCCCGCGGCCCCTGAAGCCCCTATGGCGGGCCCCCACTCATCCGGTGCCACGCCTTTTTGCCCGCCTGTTCGCACAGGACTTTAAAGCGCTTGACAAGGTAAGCTTGTGAGGGAGGGCGCACGGAGAGGCGCAAGAGGGGTCCCTGCACCGGCCGCAGCCCGCGGCAGGGCTACATCGCAAGGAGACCGCGCAGGCCCGCCCCATGCGCTTGGGTGAGCTCGAGTGTCACCAACCGTGCAGTTTCCTCATCATGCATGCATCCTTCTCGCCACCTCCCCCACACCCCAGGTCTCCCTGCGCGGGCCCCAGCACGCGGGCGGCTCCATGTGTGCGCTGCTGGACGCAATGGCGGGTGCGTGCGGCAGGAGCCCTTTGCCGCCCACGTCCCGCCCCGCGGCCCCGCATAGGGGCCCCTTACCAGTTTGCCCCGGAGCCCCGGAGCCCTGGCGGCGGCGGTGCTGGCCATTGGCCGGTGCGGGCCGCTTGCCCCAGCTGCCTGCAGCCAGCGGCACGACGGGCTGGGCTGACGAGGCTAAGCGAGCCATCGCAGCCGCAAGGCCCCGCAGGCGGCAGGGCCCCGGGGCGCCGCACGCTGGGGCTGTGCCAGTCAGCTCGGGCACAGCGCGCGGGCAGGGCGCACTGTCGTCGGACTAGAAGGGTCGTGTGGGTTGTGCACAGGCGCCTGACGGACCCCGAACATTGTGTCCTCATGGGCGCACGCCCGGCCCGCAGGCTACGCGTCGATCAAGAACTTGGCGTGCTGGGGCTGCAACATAGGGGACGAGGTGGGCGGTGGCCTAACGGCGTGCGTGCGTGCACTGTGGGGCTGTTCGGCCGCGTCCGGCCGAGCGCCGTGACGGCCCTCGACACCGAGTGCCAGATGCCGCTCTGCGCTGCCCCCTGACCCCCCGGCCGCTCGGACTTTGTACTCCCGTCCTGTCGTACCGCCGCAGGGCCTGTACGCGCTGTCGCAGCTCATGCGAGCCTCCGTGACGCCCACCTACACGGGCACCAAGCCGCGGCTCATAGAGATCGTGCACGACGGCGCCGCGGTGCCCGCGGACCGCTGGTGAGCGCTACACGCCCTGCGCAAGGGCGGGGCCGCAGGCCGTGCGGCGCCTGCGGCCCTGCGAGGCACCGGGCCATCAGGGCGGCGCGGAGCATCCGTTGCCGCAGCGGCCCGATGTCGCCCTCCCCCGCTCCCGCCCGTTGCCGCTGCCCCCGCAGGCCCGAGCGCTACCTGGCCCAGGCCAACGGCCTAGGGGGCATGGTGACCCGCGGGCCGGGCTTCCAGCTGCCGTCGCTGCTGCTGGGGCACAC
>BDDC01000949.1:0-12800 GCA_001662425.1 Chlamydomonas sphaeroides | reverse complement strand
CGGCGCGCGCCGCCGCCGAGCCGTCGGGGGCTGCGGCGGCGGCGCGACACCCGGGGGACGGCCGGCCACTGCTCTACCCGACGCCACCACAGGTGGGCCGGGTGCCCGGCTCCCTGTCGCCAGTGGCACTCGTACAGCCGCTCGTGGCCTGACTCGCGGCCGCCGCTCTGCTGCCGCCCCGCGTGCAGGCCTTCAGCAGTGAGGTGCTCAAGGAGTTTTCGCTGGCGCTGGGCGCGCAGGGCCACATGCTGCAGGTGCGCCCGGGGCGCCTGCGCTGCCTCCGCTGCCCCTAGACCACGGAAGCTGGCACTCCTGGACTGCGTGGCTGGGTCCCTGACACGCTCGCCGCGCAGCTCCGTTTCCCCTGCATGTGAGGGGGTTCCTGGCCTTGCTCGGGCCCCCATGCTGCCTTGCAAGCCGTCATCGCTGCCGCCTCTGATCCTGGCTTACGACAGCTGTGATTCATGGGCTCAATGCCCGCTCCCTGCCTCATCACACAGCTCCACCCCTGGCTTGGTTGGGTGGTCTTCCCTAGAGTGCCTTGCGACCAACATGACTTGAGGCCGCCTGCTTGCCGCCCCGCCCCCCCCCCCCGCAGATCCTCATACTTGACCACAACCACCTCGGCGACACGGGGGCCAAGATCCTGGCAGCCGGCCTCAAGCGGTGAGCACCGCCGCTGGCGGCAGTCGACTGCGCCTCCTGGCGAGCTGCGTGGTGCACCTGGGGGGGGGCTGACGCGGCGCCGTCCCTGCCCCCCTCGCTGCCCTCAGCTGCAAGCCGCTACAGCAGCTGTCGCTGGCGCACTGCGGCATCGGCCCGGCCGGCGCCGCGGCGTTCGCGGCCACGCTGCCTCCCGACCCGCACCGCCTGCTGGCAGACGTGCAGCCCAAGTGGGTGGGGGTTGGGCTGGCGCTGGGGGAATTGGGGCCGAGGTGCTGGGCTGGGTGCTCTGGGGCGGGGCCTGCTGGGGCCCCTCGCCGCTGCTACTCGCCTCCCGGCTCCCCTGTCCCCACTCCTGCCCCAACAGGTACAAGCTGCTCAACCTGAGCCACAACCCGCTGTGCGCCGCGGGGGTGGGCGCGCTGGCCAACGGCATCCAGCACGCCACCTCGCTCAAGGTGCGCCGCGCCGCGCGCGCCGCCCGCACACCCGCCCGCCATGCCGCCCGCCGCCGCCCGCCGCCGCACCACGTCCGTCCGCGCTTGCGGTCTGCGGTCTGCGGCCCGCGGCATCCATGCTGGCATGGCGGCATGCGGGGAGCCGCACCGCAGTGCGGCCGCCCGTCTGCTCCACGCTTCCTAGCGTAGCCTCGCCCGCGCGCGCCTGCCTCACCCGCACACCCAACCCTCGCGCCCCTAGCCTGCTGTCCTGCAGCGCGACCTGGCCCGCGCGCACTCCACGCCGCGCCCCCCCCCCGCGCGCTCGCAGCTCCGGGCTCGAGGGCCCCCTCTCTCCCTGCTTGCCCCTGGCCCCTGGCCCCTGCCCCCGGTCCAGGTGCTGCTGCTAGCGGGCGTGGAGCTGGGCTCCTCGCACCCGGACCTGGATGCGCTGCACCTGCTGACGGAGGCGCTGGCGGCCAACGCCGCCATCGAGCAGGTGGACCTGGACGCCAACGCCATAGGTGGGTAGCGGCGGTGCTGTCGACAGGGTACCCCGTTCGGCGGTTGCGTTGGACCGGCGTGATGCTAGTTTGTGGAGGGCAGCTTGGCAGGGCGGGGGTGACGCCGTGTCTTGGATGCATAACTGGACAGGCACGGAAGATGAGATTGATAGGGGGAGGAGGGGGCATGGGTGGGGAGGAGGGGGCATGGGTGAGGAGGAGGGGGCATGGGGTCGTGGGCGGCCGCGCGGGATGGGCAGCCGGATGGGAGGGAGGGGCCGTGGGGCCTGGACGCCGCGGTGGGCGGGTGCGGCGGCCGCCGGCAGTCGCCGAGGGGGGCGGGGCCGTGGTTGCGAAGCGAGGGCCGCGGCCTGCCGCCGACCCGCTCACCTGCACGCCCGCTGCTGCCCGGTGCATGTGCTTGGCTGCGCCAGGGGACGTGGGCGCCACGGTGCTGCTGCCGTTCCTGCAGTCGCAGCAGCACATCAAGAAGTTCCGGATCACGCCGCGGTGAGCGGATGGAGAAGATCGGCAGCGGGGCTTGCAAAAGGATGGCCCGTCGCGGCGCCGCCAGCCTAGCGCGCGTGTGCCTTGGGAGCGTCGCTGACGCGCGTGCCGTTTGTTTGTTGTCGCGTCCCGCAGGCTGTCGCGGGCGGTCATGCAGGCGGTAAACGAGGCGGTGCGCGCCAACCTGCCCAAGAAGAAGGTGGTCAAGAAGGGCACCAAGAAGGGCGCCAAAAAGTAGCGGCGCTCAGGAGGTGGCTCCTCCTGGTGTGGTGGGCTCTGGGCGTGTGCTGGAGGGCAGGGCGGCGTGCGCGGCAGCCTGCGCGGGCAAGGGGTAGCAACCAGAGGCGGAGGGCGGAGGTACGGGGGTGCACCATGATTTACCATGGCACCATAGCACAAGCTGCGTTCATTGAGGGATTGGAAAGCATAAGGTGCCCTGCAATGGGTATGTGAGGCAGGTGGAGTGTTCGTGAGGAGGTGCAAGAGGGCGGCTGTACAAGAGCACTAGTTGATTGTGGTCGCGTGTGGGAAGGGGTAGACCTACAGAGGGAACTCTGGAGGGCGCGGTAGGCAGCTATGCGATGCATGCTTGGCTACATCGGTGGAGACAGGGTGCCAAGCACCGGATGTAGCATGTGTGTTGCTGCAGGGGCAAGCAGGATGCAGGACGCCTGCTTGGGGGTATTCTGGGCAAGCGCGGGTCCGCCGACCCCGGGGTCGTGCAACTTGGTGAGTCCATGCACAGCTTTCGCAGCCAGGTCCTGTACCGGACGTCGACGTATTGATGCTCTTGAGAAGAGATAGTGTTAAGCGACACCGACACAGCCGATGCTTGGACCCGCGCTAGTCGCTGAGCCCTTTCCAACTCGCACAGATGCCCGCACCGTGTAGCATTACACAACAGCACAACCCTGCACACGTCGCTGCAGTCGCGACCGGCAGCGCGTCCATAAACCCGAGGTACCCGAGTACATCAAACCCGGGAGAGAATGCTGCGCCAGACCGGCCTTGCGGCCAACCGCCTGCTTTGCGGCGGTGGCCTGGTGCAGGTGCGCAGCGCAGCGGCGAGCATCAGGGTGTCGGGACAAGCATCGACTTGACCCCAGCGTGGTCCTATTGCAGAGCGCCAACAAGGAGGCGTCCAGCAGCAGCAAGCTCGTATGGAATGCCATGCTGTTCTCCTCCAAGGCGGAGGGCGCGGCGGCTCAGGTCGGTGCTGGTTCCGGCGATGTTGATGCCTTACGTCGTTGCTGAGTGCATGCCTGTTCTGCGCCTTGCTACATGACCAGCAGCAGGTGGTGGCTTCCGAGGGAGCTGCGCAGGTGCGGTGGCGAGCTCAGGGGCAACGCGCCTTGATGCCGTTGTTCTTGTACACATTGCAAAGCGACCTCGTCGCTGTACGCAGGTTGTGCCGCAGTACTCCAGCGAGGCCGTGGCTGCCCTGGCCGCTAAGCGCAAGGGACTGATTGGCAGCGGCATTTCGCTGAAGCCCAGCAAGCCGTTCAGCGTGCGCGGCCTGAGCAGCCAGGCTGCTGCGCCGGCTGCTGTGGCTGCGGCCCCCGAGGCCGCTCAGGCCGCCGACAAGTTCTCCGGCCTGAAGAAGTTCCTCAAGGTGTGTGCCCCCACCTGCGCTTGCCCGGAGAGACCCGGTCGCCTACCCCATTCCAGCTGCGCTTCGCGGGCCGGGGTCATCGCGACGCCGCTCCGAGAGCACGGTGCAGCTCTGGTATTAACTACGTCATTGCTTGTTTGCAGCAGCCCCCAACACTCCCACGACAGAGCCATGCACCCTACCTGCCCCACTCGCGGGTACCTTCCTCCTACCCTTACGCCCCATCGCTTTCCTCTGCTCCGCGGCAGGCCGCCGCGGCACTGGCCGCTGCCCTGGGTCTGGCGGCCACCCCCGCCATGGCGGACTCGCCCGGCCCGTGGGCTTATGGCCCCCAGGACACGGCCACTAGCACGGCGCAGGTGCGAAGATGCCTGGGAGAGGCGCGCTCAAACGGAGGTCTTGAGCACGGGGGGCGGGGTCCTGCAGGGAAGAAGGGTAGGCAGGAGACGGCAAGACGGTGTTGCAGGAGAGCTGCGGCAGGGCTGAGGAGAATGGTATTGCGTGGGCTCAGTATGCAGGGCTGGGGAGCAGGGTCGTTCCTGGGCCGATTAGGGCCGAGCTGACGCCGTGCACTTAACTGCACACCGTTGGGACCGTTATGCGTAGCGGCGCCGAGCAGCCTGCCTCCCGAGTGGCCAGCGTGTGCGACGTTATGGGGTGACTAGGGCCATGCCTAACAAGGCTGGCCGCCACCTTCGTCTAGACTCCCCTTCCTGTTGTTGGCCCCTGTGACTCCGCTTCTACTCGTGTGACCCCGGTTGCATGTGTCTCCCCTGCCCCTCACGAACCTAGCCCTCTGCCCCTTCCCGTGATCCCCCAGGCCATCATTGACCTGCACCACGACATCTTCTTCTTTGTCATCTCCGTCGTCACGATTGTCTTCTACCTGATGTTCCAGGTGCGGACGGCGTGGGGGCGGCGGACGTATGTGCAGGGGACAGTACCTGACGAGGGCGCTGCGGACAGTGGGCCTCGTTGCGGAACGGGAAGACGGGTCCGCGGGCCAGATCATGGCGTTTACGGGGAGCTTCAAGCTGTGATCCGGCAGCGGCACACGGATTGTGTACCGTCAACATCACCGGTACATTATACCTCCGCCTTGCCGATCCCCTCCCTTGCCACAGCCCGTGCTGTCTCACATAAGCTGCTGTCTTTGCGCGCTCACAGCCGCTACCACAAATTCCCGCTGCAGATCATCACCAAGTTCCACTACTCCAAGGTGCTGAAGCCCGAGAAGCTGACGCACCACACCACGCTCGAGGTCATCTGGACCATCATCCCAACGCTCATTGTGGTGCTCATCGCCATCCCCTCGCTCACCCTCATCTACTCGCTGGACCAGCACACCGAGCGGCCAGGTGCGCAACCGCGACTACGCAGTTTGCGGTTACTGAAACAATGGAAACTTTTGATGTCGGAATCGGCGAGAGCACTTGAAGCATCGTGCGCCAGCCCCGTTGACCTGCATTTCCTGACTTGCTTCACCGCCCCTCCGGTAACAGGCCTGACGGTCAAGATCATTGGCCGCCAGTGGTACTGGAGCTACGAGATGCACGACCACCTGCAGCACAAGCTGCTGGACCCCGAGCGCATGGTGGGCCTGGCCGAGAAGGCGCTGACCAAGTGAGCGGCGCCGGCACCTGCGCGTGTGGTGCATGGCGAGACGGCGAGGCCTCGGCCGCGGCGTGAAGTGTGCGATTTGCGGCGCGTGTGATGGCGACATGGCATGGCGAGGCAGGGCCGGGCTGCCGGCGCTTGCTGTGGCTGGTGGCAGGCGGTAAAGCTTAACAACGTGGCGTCGGACGGTGCGTTGATGTGGAGGAAGGCGTGCTTTTCCATTCCGGATGGGGCCACCTTGTCAGGCAGGTAGCAGGAAAACGGGATGGCTCAAGCGGCGCAGCTTGAGCGTAGGCTAGGGGCTTGGTCTTTGGTGGTTAATGCAGGGGCTTGTGTTGCGTGCTGAATTGTGTGAATGCGTGCTGAGAATGTAAGGAACGGCGAGCCCAGAAAGCGTTCTGTCTTCGGAGGCGCGACGGGTAGATCGCACGGACCGCGCCAATTTGCCCACATGGCCGTCCCACATGCCTGCACATGCTCGGCAATGGCCTACCTCGACAACTGTAGAGCTGCTGCCCTTTACTTTTCACGGTTGCACTGCACAACGCGCGGAGCCCTTTTTCCGGACCGTGACGACTCGTATCGCGAACCTTTACGCTGTTGAAAGTCGGCGCTTTCCTGCCGCACGACTCGGCTGACAGGTTAAGCGTTGCACGTGTTACAGAGCTGGCAGCTGCGTTGCTAACGCTGCGCAGCAGCAGACGCGGCGGCCATTGTTGCTTCGCTCGCGACCATGACGGCGCGACCAGCGGCACCACCTAATGCACCGGGTCTGGCTCACGGTCTGCTGTATGGCGTGGCTTCACTGGTGCTGGGCATACAATTGAACATCGTCGGCCCGACCGTCGCCAGCCTCGCGCAACAAGTGCACCGAACCGAGAGCGCTCTTGGACCAGGCAAGACGCGGCAGGATGTGTGGCGGGGGCCGCCGGGCAGGAAATTTTGGAGGGTCGGCGGGGTCGGCGGCGGCCTGCGGGGGGCATAGTTCGCTGTCCGGGGTACCACACGGCTGATACCTTTCCGCTGCCCTTCTACCCCCATCGCCCGCACTGCAGTCGTGGGCTTGGGCGGCATTGGCCTTCTCATCGGCGGAATGCCGGCTGGCTGGCTGCTCGACCGAGTCGACGGCCACTCCGTGATCGCTTCCGCGCTGACGACGCAGGCAAGCAGCAGCGCACTCAACGCCGCGCCGCACACAGCTACGCAACTAGGCCCCAGCTGCTGCTACTCCCCTACTACACTACACGCCGTTCCAATCCTTGCCGCGCCGCTGGTTGCAGCCGCGACGCGGTCCCCTGCCGACGTCAGCGCCCGCCACGCGCCGGCTGCCGCCATCGACCGTCACACCCTCCCTCAACCCCCCCCAACACACACACACACACACATGCCCGCTCCCACCCCTACCTCCTACCTTACACCTCCTCCGCAGGCGATCTGCTTCCTCCTGCTGCCCCACGTGGCGCGGCTGGCCCTCCTGGCGGCCGTCTACTGCGCGGCGGCGCTCACCTTCAACGCAATCACCACAGGTACGGCTGCCACCGGCCGCCGGCTCCGCGCCGCGGGGCCGTGGGCGCGACCCCACGCCCCCCGAGAGCCAGCGCCGCGCCGCCGGCTCCGCGCCGCGCCCTTGCGCTCGCTCCATCATCGCCATTACTCGCAGCAGCGCGGCCCTTGCTTTGGTGCTGCTGTGGGCTCTGCATCCACCCCCCAAGCCGGCGCTCCCGCTGCCAACATCCGGCCGCCGCCCCAACCCTAACCCCAGGCGCCAACGCCCTCATCATGTGGCGCTACCCCGCCGCCCACGGCGCCTGGCTCAACCTGGCCTCGGCGCTCTTTGGCGTCGGCTGCTTCCTGGCGCCGGTGCTGGCGGACGTGACCAGCCCGGCGGGTGTCGACGGTGACGGCGCCGCCGGGGATGGCGGCGACGAGGGCCCTCCCATAACCCTGCACGGCGGCTCTGCGGCGCTGGCCTACTACCTGGTCTCCGCGGGTGAGGCCGCACCGGCTTGGAGCAGCCGCTTACGTTGCTGCTTGCTTAACCTGTGGTAGTCAGGGAAATGGTGTCTGGGGCCTACCGTTGTGCCGGTTGACCGTCGGTCAATGGCTGACCCGAGCAAACAATGCCCCCGCCCGCCAGGCGCTGCAATGTGTGCGGTGTGGGCGGCGCTGCTGCCCTCGCCCCCTCGGCCCTCTCTGGGCCACCACCACCACCACGCGCACCCCGAGGAGCAGCCCGTGGGCGCCGACGAGGAGGCGCGAGGCGGCGGCCAGGCCAACAGCCGCTTGTGCAGCTCGCCTTCCTTCTCGTCCGTGCTCGACACCGGGTGGGCATGGGGTAGAGATGGGCGACGAGGCAGGGCGGCGCAGGTGTAGGGCGGGCTGCCGGGCGTGCGACCAAGGCTGCATGGGCGCATTCCGTCGGCGGTGGCGTCATCTCGAAATGCCCTGACGCCTGCGTATCTTTCGTGCCAACACAGGGGCCTGGACTCTTGCGCCTCCGCCGCCTCGCCCGCCGCCCCGGCGGCTCCGTCGGGCGGCGGCGCCGCCGCCAGCCGGCCGCAGCCACTTAACAGCCACCTGCTCGCCGTGGTCGCGTCGGCGGCGCCGCCGGGCCTCGCCGCCGCCACCGTCGCGGCGGCGCAAGGTAACACCTGGGGCAGCTCCAGCAGCGCCACGCTCAGCGACGTCCCCGCCGGCGGCGGCGGCGGCGCCGTCGGCAACGTCACTGCCGGCCTGCTGACGGCGGCGGGCGACGGCTGCTTCGGCAGCGCCCTGTCGGCGGCGGGCGACGGCTGCTTCGGCAGCGCCCTGTCGTCGCCCGGTGACGCCAGTGAGGCCGAGGCCGGCGGCGCCGTCGACCAGAACCGCCGCCGCCGCCACCAGCGGCGCGCCTCGGATGTGCTGGTTGCCGCCGCCATGCAAGCGGAGAAGCAGCATGTTGTCCCCAAGAAGGGGACAAGCAAGCTGGTGATGGCGGCGCCGCCGCCGGCGCAGCAACGGACGGCCGCCGCCGGAGGCGGCGGCGGCGGCGGCGGCGCGCCCGCCGCCGACGGCACGTCGCCGACGGTGGCGCTGTTCCGCCGCTACTGGCACGAACTGTGCATGGGGTGGCCTGTCCTGGCGCCCGTCGTCCTGCTGCTCTTCGCCAACATCTCGACGCTGGTACGGCAGTACGGCGTGCCAAACCGCACCCGCCCGCCCCCTTCCTCCCTGGCATGTGCACCCCCGCCGGCCGGGCGGTGCCTGCACAACCTTACTCCTCCCTCCCCGCAGCCCTCGCGCCCCTTCACCTTCCGCGCCCTTTCGTCTCCCCGCTCCCGCAGGCCTCCTTTGGCGCCTGGCTGACCACCTACTGCCGCCGCGCCGCCGGCCTGGACGAGGCCACCGCGCAGCACGTCACCGCCGCCTACTGGATGGCCTTCACCGGCGCCCGCATCCTGGGCGTGGCGCTGGCTCCCTTCATGCACGCCTCCTCCGTGCTGCTGCTCACCAGCCCCTTTGCGCTCGTTGGCGCCGGCCTGGCGGTGTGCGGCCTGCCGCAGGTGCGCCTGGCTGCAGGGTGTGTGCTTGTGTTTGGGGGAAAGGTGTGGGGGTGGGCGAGAGGGGAGGGTGGGCGGAGGAGCGGCGGCTTGGCTCTAGGGCGCGAGCGCGGCAGTGCTGTCCGCGCTGAGCCGCCGCGCTGCGGGGCCCTTGCCCCGGCAGATTCCGGGGCTCTTCTCCGCCGCCGGCGTGGCGGCCGCTGGCGCGCCCTTCGCGGCGGGGCTGCCGCTGTGGGCTCTGTACCTGTCGGTCTGCTTCGTGGGCGTTGGCGTCGGTGAGTCCGGGTTGCCGCTGGGGGTGAGCAGCATGGATGCAGCATCGCCCAGCCTCGGTTCGTTACTCCGCCGTGTGCAGCCCCAGGCCTACTGGCTGGCCCCAATGCGCCTCGACTTGACAGCACTGCGCAGGCGTGACGTCCATTCCATTGTCCCCTCCCTCCGTCCTCCCTTACCCCACGCCACGCAGCCACGGGCTTTGCCAACACGGTGTCGCTCACCGGAGACCACCTGCAGCTGGACGGCTTCACCAACGGCATCCTCTCGGTGCGGCGGCGGGCAGCGTGCGGTGCCGGCTGGTGCTTGTTTACTTATGCCTGCTGACTTGCCATGCTTTGCTTTGCTGGCCCCCACCCACGTGCGTCGTCGCTGCTGCCGTCGGGGCGCGCGAATACCTCTTGCGCGCGCTCTTGTTGCTGGGCGCGTCAGCAGTCCGACACCAGGCCGCCGCCGCGCAGCTCGGTGCACGCCTGCTTCCCTTCACCCCCCTCGCCCTTCACCTAGCCCCTCGTGCCCGCCCCACCGCGCAGAGCGTGGCGGGCCTGGCGTCAACGCTGTGCCCCGCGGCCGTGCCCTGGCTGGCGGAGAACACGGGCCTCGGGTGCGTCCGAGCAAGGGCTGGGCTGGACTGGGCTGCCTTACTGCCCCCAGGCCGGGAGTGATGCTGGCTTGAGGGTGCGCAAATGATGCTGGCTTGAGGGTGCGCAAGGGACACCTCGCTGCGGGCTGGGTCCGGCCATGGCGTGGGTGGCCTGGGTGCGCCGCCGCGAATTGGAGCTTGTTGCCGTGCTGCTGCCGCCGTAGCGTGGTGGGGCAGCCGCATACCTCCCTGATCTTTCCGTACGCCTCGCCGCGTGCCGTACCGTTGCCGCGCGCAGGTATGGCGGCCTCATGGCCATCGGCGTCGTGATGTCCGCCGTGCAGCTGCTTGCCGTACTGGCGGCGCTGGCGGGCGCGCGCTGGGTGGACGCGTGGGCGCAGGCGGAGGCGGCCGAGGATGCCCGTGAGGAGGCCGAGGAGCGGGCGGCGGAGGAGGCGGCCACTCACAGCCGGGCGGCGGCCGGATTGGCGGTGGTGGTGGTTCCGGCGGCTGATGGCGACCTGCGCGCGCCACTGCTGGACCGGTCCGGCTAGTGGGGCTGCCGGCCGGTGCACCCGATACGCGAGCGGGTGTGGAATGGGCTCGGGTGGGTGGCAGCTGCTGCCGCCTCCTGCGCAGGCGAATGCGTAACCATGCGCTGGGAATGTCAGGAGGTCGGGGCTGGAGCGACGTGGATACCGGCAGCGGGCAATGTGATGCGTGTACCAACGAGCTACGAGTAGGACACTGCCGTTTCTTGATAGTGGTCGTCTAGCCGCGCAATGCACAGCGCACCCTTGTGCGTTGCCTTGCGGCTGCCTGGCCTTCTTTCGCTGACGTTGATGGGCGTGTTTTTTTGGGGGGATGAGTGGTGTGAGTGCCCCCAGGAGTACTGGAGTGACCCCAGCGGCGGCGGCTGCAAGCGTTGCGGGGGCGGCGCGGCGCGAGCGTGCGCGTCACCGCGTGCGGGGCGTGGGGGCCTGCCGCGGTGCCGGCCTGTTGCCCCATTGGCGCCGTCGTGGGTCTTGCGGTGAAGCAAGTGGGCTCGGCCTGCCCGGCCAGGAGCCGGATTCATGTGTTCGGAGGCGTGTCAGTCTCGATGTTCGTTGTGAAGTGGCAGGGGTAAGTGGGACATCGGCGAAGCCAGGAGCCAGACGCTAGCTCCGGTAGTCGGGAGCAGGCGCGGTGTGCTGCCTACCTACCAGTACCCCGACGCGTGCCCGGGGCTCCGCTGCCTGGCAGAGGTGCGCGGCGATGGGCGCTGCAAGAGATGTGCGATGTGGTGTCTGATGTGGCGGGAGGCTGCGCATGCGGCTGGTTGACGGCGGCGCACGCGGTGATGCCGGAGTTGTGCTGTCGGGGTGATACGGTGTCCTTGGGAGGTGCACGCACGCGGTGTGCAGGTGAGGTCATGTAGGAGGCTGGCCAGCTACGGAGGCCGGGCAGCTTTGGCATCGTGGGTCGACAGCAGGCAACTCGTGCCTGCGCCATGCGGCGCGTAGCGGGGGTTATGCTGGCTTTGCTTTTAGTTCAATTACGCATCATGACTGGGCGGGGCTGTTTGGCTGTCAGGGGGTCAGGCCCTCGCAGGCTGGGGCCCCGGGCTGGGCGCTTCCGCAGCGCTCGGCAGCGGGTGCGGGTGCGCCCCGCATCGTGTAATGCATGGGTGCACACGCGCTGTCTCGGGATCGCAGCTGACGCCTGTGCGCTCGCACGCATCGCGTGCAGCTGACCTACTGCTCGCACAGAGGCGGGCGGCCCCTGCGTTCTACCCTTCGCCGCTGCGACGCCCCAGGCCATGTTGGTTGGGCGGAGGACAACCTTGGGAGCGCCCACTTGCAGCGGCATTCACGTGATCTGGCCGGTCGGTGTGAGGCCGCGAGCAGCCGTGCCGACCGGAGGGCTAACATAGGGCATGGGAAGCTTGAGGAGCCCAGAGCCCATGGCCCCAAGACCCAGCTGCCTCACGAAGCGTGCGCGCGTGTCGCGCTCCCCCGCCGCCGCCGCCTGCCTCCCTTCCCATCCAACCGCGGCCCTCGCCCTCCGCCACCCCTCGCCTCCCTCGCCTCCGCCGCCCGCCACATTCATGGGGTGGCGAGAATGGGTGCAGGGCCGGGGCGATTAGTCTGAGAGTACCTGAGTACCTCTACCCGTGCCACCACCTCCCATCAGCTCCCATCCCCTTCACCTCCGTCCCCTTTCAGAACGGCGCCGTCCCGCCTGACACGTGCGCCATCGCCCTCGCGATGTACGGCGGCGGCGTGTACGGCGCCTGCTCGGCAGGCACGTGGCTCTCCCGGCAAGCCGACTGCTCTTACGCCATCAACTAGCCAGGTATCTTGATGTGCCCCGACAAGTTTGACCAACGCATAAGCATTTGAGCCCTACAGCGCGACTTTGGCCATGCCAACAAAAGTTTTGACAAGAACTTTAAAATCTGTATCGCTTCAGCGCACTCGGCAGCGTGTAGCTTCAGGCAGCAGCGTGTTAGCTTTCAGTAACCAACTGGCAGCGGCGTGGCCGGGCGTGCGGGTGCTGAGCGCGGAGCGGTACGTGTGCTATCGGCTGCCCCAGCCGGTGGACTACGCCGACCGGTTCCTGGTGGCCGTGGCGGCCAGCGACGCCCTCCCGCCCCCGTTGCCCCACTCGCCCTGGGAGCGGGCGGTCGCCGTCGGCACCGGCCCGCACAAGAAGCTAAAGGTGCAGCTTTTTGACATGGCGGCCCATGTGGCCGCCAAGGCCCGCGCCCGCGCCTCCCAGGGTGCCGGCGCTGCGCCGTCCGGCAGCGGCGCGCGGCCAACCGAGCGCGGGCTGCCCCCCCGCGACGCGCCGGGTGGTGGTGGCGTGGCGCAGCAGGCAGACGGCCCGCGCGCGCCGGGTAGCGGCGGCAGCGGTGCCCCCAGCGGCCGCACCAGCCCGCCGGCCTCCCCCCGCCGCCAGACCCCTGGCCGCCAGCGGGCCACCTTCGGCGTGCTGGCTGACGACGATCCGGGCGACGCCGAGGAGGCTCGCGCGGCCGCCTTGGCGGCCGCCAACCAGCAGAGCCTGGCTCCGGCCGCGTCCCCC
>BDDC01000948.1:26357-37771 GCA_001662425.1 Chlamydomonas sphaeroides | reverse complement strand
TGCAGCGCACGCGCAAGTCGCTGGAGCCGCAGGTGGGCCGGCCACCCCCCACCTTGGGGCGGGGGGGGCGGGGCAGGCAGGGGCCAGGGAGCGGCCGCGGCACCACTGGGGCTCACGAGTGCCCTGCCCTTCCCATCCTCCCTCTTACCCCCTCATTCACGGCCCCGCCTCCCCTCCCCTCCCCTCTCCCCCCACCTCCCCTCCGCAGCCCGACCAGGTGGCCGGCTGGCTGCGCACCTCGGGCATCACCGCGGCGGCGGCCGGGCTGGCGGCCTGGTCGGGCGTGGCCAGCAGCGGCGCAGCTGCAAGGGGGCAGCAGGCGCTGCCCTCGGGCAGGGCAGCGCCCGGCGGCCCGGAGTCGGAGGACGGCGAGGCGGCGGCGGCGGTGCCGCAGCTGGCGGCGGCGGATGCCGCGACGGCCGCTGCGGGGTCAGCGCCGGCTGAGGGCGAAAGGGGCGCTGGCGCTGGGGCCGCAGCTGGGTCTGCAGGGGAGGGTGGTGGCGAGGGCGGCAGCACGGACGGCGACGGTGCAGAGGCGGGCGCCGGCGCCAAGGCGGGGACAGTGGCGCCGCCGGGAGGACGGGGGCGGCGAGGAAGCTGGTGGCCCTGGCCGTGGGGCGGGCAGCCCGCGGCGACGCCGTCACCGCCGGGGCCGCCGCCGCGGGAGCAGTCGTCAGAGCAGGTGCCTCGCTCCTAGCTGCTGAGCGGCGTCGGCGAGTGGCAGGGGTGTGGGCGTCGCTGCTAGCGGTGGCGCAGTGCGGCCCACAGGCAGACGCAGTGGTGTGGGGCCATTGGTCCACCGGCATGCGCCTGTAGCAGTTGGAACGGCTAGTCGTGCTAGCAGCTGGGAGCCGGGGCGAGGCGAGGAGCGCAGACGCTGCACCCGGGGAAGCGACCCATGGGTCATTGCAGACAGGTTTCCGTGCGTGATGGGGGCCAGAATGAAACTTGAGTAACTCAGTATGCGGAGGCAGCAGGGCTGTTGTCGTTGGGGCGCCTGGCGGCCTAGTCATGGGGGCCAGGGCAGGAGGCGTCCTGGGCCAGGGTGGGGCACGTCGGCGAGCATGCGTGCAGCTTGGCCTGACCCGGCGCGATTTTGGGTTGCAACGAGGAATGAACCCAAGAGTATGTGAGTGTGGGCGTGTGCGGTTGGGGTGGGAGGGGCCGCAGGCAGGGAGCTGGGGGCAGGTGGGGGTGGGGCCGCGCAAGCTACTGCGCTGCAGGGCGCGGGTTACGGGTCGCAGGCCGGGTTAGGAGCCGCAGGGCTGGGCAGGTGCCGCGGCGTTCCTCCTATCGGGGGCCGCGCACGGTGGCATCGTGCCTACTGCGCTAGCTGGGGGGGACTGCCTGGGCGCGCCAGGCGGCCGCGGCAGCGCTTGCCTTTGACAGGAGCCGCTGGAGCAGGCAGGGTGAGGGGGCCGCGTCGCTGGCGCGTGCAAGAGCTGACCCGCCAGCCCCCCTCTTGCCGCTGCTCCTTGGTGGCCGCTCGCCGAAACCGGCCGTTGCGATGCATGGCGAGCTCATCGCAGCTCGGCAGCAGGAAGCGGTGCAGCAAGTCAGCTGGGCATGACGGCAAGGGAAGCGCGGGGAGGGCAGCTGCGTCATTCGTCGCGGTTGAGGAGCGCTTCCTACAGGGTTTCCTGGGCTGCGTACACACGTCCGATGCCGCGGCCTGCGGGCGGCGTGCACCCAACACGCGCACGGTCTCGACGATGGTAGGAAAAGCGAGGACGCGAATATTAAGTCATGAAAGCTAGGAGTCGAAGGCACGTGCAGCGACACACATAGCGCATGATGGAACAAAGGCAGTTCCAATGCCTGCCATGTGCATGCGTCCGGATGTTGCACGGGGTGGAGTCAAATGAAGGACTTTATTGGACCCACACCTGACAGGTACGGCAGACCATCGACGTGCGCGCTTGTTGTTTCGAAGTATGATGAAGCTACAGAACAGCGGCGTTTGATTTGCGCGTGCTAGTGCGACTGGCCAAGACCATGGCCACACCTACCCTTCACTTTGCACCTCAACCGTGGTCACATCATTCATTATTTGTATCAGAACCTCAAGTTGCAATATATAGTCAACGGGGAAGGTATGGGTGCCGACGTTTCTGGGATTCGGGGACGTCACGGGGAGTGGATGCTGACGTTTCATTAACACCACCGTTTCAAGAAAGCAATGCATAGAGCGTGTCGTCGCCTATATAACTACGTCAAAGCGTATTGTTTGGAGACCTACGTGAGGGTACTCCCACGTGCGGAGTGCCCTGCATATGACCGAGCTGGGCCCCTTAGCGGCGGCGCTTGAACCCAAGTACTTTCTACAGTCACACACCAACAGTACACAACGGCGCTCGCTCGCGTAACTTTGTCTCGTCGTTGTCTTCGACAGAAGAATGTTGAACGCGCGGCCCGAGGCCAAACAAGTCGTGCTTTCGCGCGCGGAGCACTCTGCGCTTCTGGCCGTGAGAGCTGGCATTCAAGCGCTGGGCTGCGGCGTGGAGGAGCTGAAGGTCGACGAGCTTGGAGCCGCGCTGTCGCAGCGACGCCTTCACTGCACACTGCGAACGGGGCAGCCTGACGGCAGCTTCACGGCTGTATGCCACACCTTCTTGCTTGTCTCGCCGTGCCCTGAGGGTAAGGAAGGGACCTGCTCAGCGCGAACCTGACGCAGTTTCCAACTGCGTCGCGCGCGCGTTCTACCTGGGCTTTTTCGCTGCTGTGGCGTCTTCATAGCCTTCTTTATCATTACGATCACAGCGTCACGATGCAGGAACAAAGCACCAACGTGCCCCTGCATGCACCCCGCCGTTCCGCCAGCCGCACGGCGTGGGCCGTTCTCACCAGTCCCGCTGCATCCGCGCCTCTCCGCGCAGGGCCCTTCATCGTTGTGGACCCCAACTTCAGAGATCGCTTTGCCTACGCCGCGCTGCCGCCCGGCCCGGACCCTTCGGCCCCGTCCACGTACGCCTCCTGCACGGCCGCTCTTCCCCGCCTCTTCGTTGGCACCGACGGCACCATCAAGTCCCTGGCGGCGCTCCTCAGTGATGCGCTGCAGCGAGATGCGGCCGCGCGAGGCCACGCACTGCCGCCATGGCGCTCTGCCGCGGCGCTTCTCTCCAACTGGTTCCCCGCCAAGTTTGTGGACCGCACCATCGCGGCGCCCACACTGGCGCTGCACCCCGTCCTGCTCCGGGCGCTTCGCGACGAGTACGCCGCCTCCTCTGCCGCCGCCTCCCAGCACATTGTCGCCGCGCCGCATGCGCCTCAGCACTTAATGTCGGCGCCGCAGCACGCCAGCGCGCTGGGGGGGCCGCCGCCGCCCGCGGCCGTGGTGCTTGGCTTCTCGGCCCCCGACGCCTCGGCGTGCATGGCCGGCAGCTGCAGGAGCAGCATTGGGGGCCAGCTAGCGGAGGCCGACAACTGCAGCAGCAACGCCAGCAGGCCGCAGAGCTGCGGCTGCGGCTGCCGGCTGCCGCAGGGGCCGTCGTCGCAGCCGGCGGGCGGCCGCAGCTGCTCGGCGGACGGAACGCGGCCACAGCGGCCTGTGTCGGCCCTGACCCGGCGTATGCAGGAGGCGGCGGCGCGGGCGGCCCTGGCGGCCACGCAGCGGCAGGCTGTTGCGAGCGCCATGGCCGCCGCAGCTTGCGGCGCCGGCCTCGGCAGCGGCAAGGCCTCAGCGGTGGCTGAGTCGTCGGTTGGCGGCTGGGCGTCGCTGCAGCCGCAGCCGCTGCCGCCGGCCAAGCAGGTGCAGCAGCAGCAGCAGCTGGCCTCGCAGCCCATCGCCATCGCCCATAACGGCCGCTGCTCCGAGCCGCAGCGGCTGCAGCCCGGCTACGAGCCCGTTGCGGCGCCCGCGCCAGTGCCCGCCCAGCAGCAGGCGCAGCAGCTGCAGGTCCGCGGCCCGGCGTGTGGCGGGTACGCGGCGCTGCCTCGCATCATCACCCTGCGCCCCACCGGGCCGAGGACAGTGGTGGCGTAGATTTGGGTGGCTGGCATGGGAGTTGGCGGTGCCTGCCGTGGTTTGGGGCTGACAGGCACAGTTCATGGCGCATTTTGTGTCTGCAGTAGCAATTAGCGCGTTACTCGTTGCTCTGACATGTGTGGCGTTCGTTCGTTTCCTTTGTGAGAGCGGTGTGTGTTGTCGTATGAGCGTGCGTTAACCTGCAGGACCCTCTGCGACATTGCGAGAGCTGCCGCTGGCAAGCATCTTCCGCAAACACAGTTTTGGCCGTGGTCTGATGGAAGAGGTCGATTGGAAGACTGTGTGCGTGGTGCTGCCGCCTGTTGGACAGGCATGCAGATTTTGGTGGCGCCTTGGCTGTTTCACTGGCCCTTGCGGCACTGCTGCGGGAGGCGTGCACGGGGTCCGCATGCACCCTCGTCGAGTGCGTCCAGCACCCCCCATGAGGCGGATACCGACACTTGCTACGTTCGCGACAATTAATTGATGGTTAAGGTGGTGCTGGCTCGTTGCCCAGTCCGACAGGCGATCCAGGCCCCTGGCGCGGCACTGCGCCCTTGCGCTGTAGTGCACTCGAGCTACCGCATGAGCAGGGCCCGTCCCTTAGTGCTTCGTGTAACAGAGCTCTGATGCAACCGTGCCATTGCCCTTCGCAAAGTCCCTGCACCAAGGCGGCCGCAGCGCTCTAGATTCGGTACTCGGCAACCGCTCCGCCGTCATATGCTACCGCCGGTCCTGACCCAGACGCGCAAGCACCGCGTCTGTTCGGCGCCCGGCTGGCAAGGGTAAGAATGCACTCCGGGGCAACAGCCCCGAGAGCGCCTACGCAAGATGTGAAAGAGGAAAGAATGTAGAGGAAGAGGCCAGCCGCCCACGCTACGTACGGGCTCACGCTGGTCATACGCACACACGGTTATGCCTCGCGCGGATCGCAGACTATACCATCGCACGACCCTACCGACCACTACGACCGCTACCAGGCCCGCCACGCCCCCTGGCGGGTGTTTCTATCCACAGCCGTTGTCAGGCCTCTGCCCCCACCCCGGGGATTGGGCCAAGGCCCACTTTGCCGCACGCGCTGCTCCCACGCCCGTTTCCTTCCGCCCCTGCTGGCACCCTGGCCGTGTCGGCCTCACTGCGCCCAAGCCGCCATGCCCAGGGACGCCGCCAGCTCCTGCAGCCCGCCCGACGGCGCGCCAGGGCTGCCGCCCGCCCGCTGCTGGGGCAGGCCCTGCTGCTGCACGGCCGCCTCGTGCCTCTCGCTGTCCTCCAGGGCCACCTGCCGCAACACGTGCACACACTTAGTTGTGCTGTGCCGCGTGTGGGGTCCCGTCTTCACCTAACACTTGAACACACAGGGGCCGGGAGCATGGCACTCAGCAGCCGCCATGAGCCAGCAGGCCACACGCATGCGCGGGGCAACGGGCCCCGGCTGCCCTGCCCCTGCCAGGATGGACCCAACGCATGGTTGTGCCAGCCCTCACCATACCCACCGCCCCGCAGCCTCACCTGCGTCAGCGCCGCCATCTGCCGCAGCTCCTGCTCCAGCAGCGCGTAGTCCTCCAGGGAGCCGCCGCCCAGCTCAGGGCCCTCGCCCTGCCCGGCGACCGCCACCGCCGCCTCGCCCGCCTGTGCCACCACCGTGCCGGTGGAGCCCTGACCCTCCGCCTCCCCCAGCAACTGCGCCTGCATGGCGGCGGCCTCGTCGGCGGCGGCGCGCAGGTGCGCCAGCCGCTGGGCCAGGTCCGCGCGGTCCTCGGCGGCGGCCGCCGCGATGCCGGCGGCGGCCATGGCGAAGCCAGTGGAGGGGTCGGCGCTGCTGGGGCGGCCGTGCGAGCCGCTGCTGCTGCGGGCCATGGCGGCGCTCAGCGCGCGGCCGCCAACGCCCCTGGGGAGAGAGGCAGGGGCAGCACCGAGTGGTGTCAATCACGGCTGCCCGGTTGGCCTGCATGGCTACGCTAGTCGCTTCCAGGCGTTGATCAGGTACTAGGCGGGCCCAATTGTCTGGGTCGTAAGTGCCCAGAAACTTGGCCCCCACCCTCAACGCGCCCCTGACTCACTTGTTGTTGTTAAGCCGCGGCGCAAAGGTGCAGCCCTCCAGGCCCGCCTCGTCCTTGGCGCGCCGCAGCACCTCGAGCCGCTCCGCGTTGCGCGCAGCCACGCGGTGCAGCAGCTCAAAGGTGGAGCCCGGCTCGGGCGGCCGCGCCTTGGCCGCCAGCTGGCGCGAGCGCGGGTTGATGGCGGGCCGGAAGGTGTGCGGCGCCGGCGGCTTGGCGGAGGGCGAGGGCACCAGGTAGGCGCGCGGGCCGCGGCGCAGGCGCAGCGCCTCCTCCATGCACACCATGAACATGTCGAGCGGCAGCAGCGGGATGAGGCCGCCACCAAGGGCGTCGGTGTCGGCGCCGCCGGGGGAGCCGGCCTGGCCGCTGTCGCGCGGGCTGCCGCTGTCACTGCGCGGCGCGGGCTGCTGCTGGGGCCTGCAGGGGAAAGGGCGGTGCGGCGCGGGTTTAGGACGCCGACAGCCGCGCCCACGTGTCCCACCCAGACCCTGGCCCGAGGAGCCAGTCCGCTAGGGGCCCTTGCCTGCCCACAGGCCCTCCCCGGCACCGGCACCGCGGCCCCACCTGGCGGCCACGCCGTGCAACCGCGCCCACACGTCCACCGCCACCTCCACGTCCATCAGCACCTCGCCGTCCAGGTTGTCCACCAGCGGGTGCCGCGCCGCCTCCACCTCGCCGCCCTGCCCCTGCTCCTCGCCCTCGGCAGGCAGCGGCGGCTGCCGCCCCAGCAGCGCCGCCAGGTCCAGCAGGAAGCCGGGGCCGGGCCCGGCGCCGCCCTCGCCCGCCTCGCTGGGCGCGGGGTGGTGCTGCGCCGACTGCTCCTGGCCAAGGTACTCGAAGATCTGCCGGAAGCGCTTGACCTTGAGCGCCTCGAACATGCGGTCGCTCTTGGCTGCGGAGGCACAGGGACGGGAGGGTGCGTGAGCGACGCCGTGATGACAGCAGCGCACGGCTGCAAGCACGACGAGGCCGGGGCTCAGTACATCCCACACCACCGGCCTTACAAGTGGTGCGGGCGCGGCCTGCCTCCTCGGCAGCTGCGCGCCGCTCGGCCTCCTCCGCGGCAGCTCGGCGAGCCGCCAGCTCCTGCGCCGCGCGGTAGAGCGCCTCGCCGATGTGGCCGCTGGTGCGGGCGGCGGCGGCGCGGGCGTGCGCGGTGCCGCCGCGCGGTCCCCTGCCGATCTCGGGCTGGAACAGCGGCTTGTTGGTGGCGGGGTCAATGGGACCGTGCAGCCGCTGCCGCTCGGCTTCCAGCTTGACCTGTGGTGGGGAGCAAGCGGCGAGGGCGAGGAGCAAGGGCCACGTGAAGGGCGGGGAGGAGGCAGCCGAGAGGCCAGCAGGGAAGGGCAGGCAGTGCTTGTCACCGCCGCTGACGCAGGAGCAACGGTTGTAGCGGAGCGACCATCAACACCACTCCCGCCCACGCCGCCACCTGCCTGCTTGCGCTGTGCCTCGGCGTACAGCCGCTCCCCCACGCCCAGCTGCTGCGGCCCCGGGCCGCCCGCGCTGCCGGGGCTGCCGGCTGAGGGGATGCCGTTGGCGCTGGCGTGCAGGCCAGCGGGGCCCTGGCGGGACGAGCGCTCCCAGCTGCGGCGGAGGTACTCCTGCGCGCGCGGATCCTTGTTGACCTGCCGAGAAAGGGCAGGAGGATTCGGCAGCGCGAGGGAAGGGTTATGGCTGCTATGTTACGGGGCAGAGAGCCATGCGGGGCGGCTAGGGCCTCAGCCGCCGCTGCATCCCAGCTTGATGGCGGCAGCTCTGCCACAGGTCCCGCTGGCCGGCCGGCCTACCTGAGGCTGGAAGGTGACCCCGTCCGGGTACCAGCGCTGCAGGTCGTCCAGCCTGAAGGGGAGGGCAAGGGGACCGGGAGCAAGGGCCGAGGAGGTCAACAGCGCAGGAGCACAAGCTTGGCGCCAGCTGTAGGACCAAACCCTAACCCTGCCCCCTGCTCTTTTGCTCACTTGGCCTGGCGGCGCAGCGCGTCCGCGAACAGCTGCTCGTGGTGCGTGATGTTGAGCACCTGGAGGCGAGGGCGAGGAGTGCGTGAGGCAGGTAGGGGGCCGGCGTTGGGCAGGGCGCCAGCCACCATACCATGCGCATGGCGAATGGCGGCTCCGCAGCTGAGTGCTGCGCCACAACGCCTCTCGCAGCCCAACACCCCTGCAGCAGCGCCTCGCGCTCCCTGTCGACAACACCTCCCAACGCACTTTGAGCGTCTCTCCTCTCTCCGCCATCAGCGAGTCGCTGTTGCGGTTGATGCGGGGGCGGAAGGTGCACTCCGCCACCTCGGCCGCCTCGCGCTGCGTGCGGAGCAGCTCCAGCCGCTCCTGCGGTGGGATCCAACATAGGGTCAGGGCGGGACGGAGATGCTGAACGCATAGGTGCGCCACAGCACATGGTGCCAGGCTTCACCCTCACAGGCCAGAAGCCCCGAGGGCCCCCGTACCCCGGCCCTCCCCCAAGCACCCACGATGGTGGACTTGCGCATCCCTCGCGCGTACAGCCGCTGCCACTTGTCGTTCTCCGGGTCCTCGCCGCCACCGAAGCCAAAGCCCAGGCCGCTGGCGCCGCTGCTGCTGACCCGCTCGCGCTGCTTGAGCTCCCACGCCTTGCGGCTGATGGCGGGCGCAAAGGTGGCCCCCTCCAGCTCCTTGTCCTCGCGGGCCTTGCGCTCCAGCTCGGCCTGCGGCGAGCACGACAGAGGCCGCCAGCGGGACATTATGGCAACCGGGGAGGGTTTGACAAAGGGCGGGCCGACGGGCAAACTACCCAACGGCAACCCTTCGTGCCCATGCGTAGCCCGGTCCCCAGGGCAGGCCACGTGCCCCGCCTCAACGCCCACGTCGTCCTGCCGCACCGTCCCAGCCCAGGCCCCTCGCACCTTCTTGAGTCGTGTATCGATACTCTCCAGTCCCTCCGCGTACAGCATCTCGCCGTAGTTGTCGAAGGATGAGCCCGGGCCGCGGCCGCGCATCATCTCGGCGCTCACCCAGGACATGCTGCCGCGGCCCGCCCCGATGGACGCCACCGTCTCAGCCTCAGCCATGCGCCGCCGCTCCTGGTGCCGTGCGGTCCTCTCCTGAGCCGTGGCGTACAGGCGGTTGTGCACGCTGTCCCTAAGGATCGAGTGTCGGGGGAGTGAACACGTTGCTTGATCGCCGGGTTAGACGGCAGCTTGGCAGAAGCACTTGCTGCGCGGCCTGCATGCCCGGCACCTGTGCTGACCCCGGAGGCGCCCATCCGATACCCATACCCTGGCCGTCCCTCCCACCTCTCTGGACCGCACCTGGTGCTGGCTCCGTTGGACGCCGCTACGCTCTTGCCGTACACAGCTGGGCCGCCGCCGGCCCCCGCGCCCGCCCCGACGCCATTGCTGAAGCCCGAGGAGCTGCGCTTGCTGCCGGGCCCGCTGCCGGGCCCGCCGGCCCCGGGCGCCGCCGGCCCACTGCCAAGCACCTCGGCCGCGCTGACCCAGTTGCTGCTGCGGCTGGGGCCGTGGCGGGCGCTGGTGGCGGCCGCTGCCGCCACCTGGCTGCCGTCCAGCAGCTTGGCGCTCAATTGCTCGTACAGGGCGTCGTCCATGCCGGCGCCAAAACTGTACTGCGGCTTGCCGGAGCCGTCCCGGGGGCTCTTCTGCGGCATAGTCGGCTGAGACGCAGGCGTCTGCTGCTGGAACGCGTGCACCGGAGCGGGTGCGAGGGGTTGCTGCGGTGGTGCAGCCGGCGGGCCGTTGCCAGCACCAACGCCAGGGGAAGCTGGGCGGCCGTCGAGGGACTTGGCGACAGCACCGTCGCCAGAGGCGGCGGCGGCCTGCGCCGCCGCTCTGTTGGCAGCCGCCTTGCTGAGGTTGTCGTGCAGGTGCTGTGTGAGCGGACCTATGATGGCCTCGGGCAGGCCCTGGGCCGCGCAGAAGGCGCCCGCCACGGCGCGCGGGTCCTCGCCAGCGCGAACTTCGATGCGCGCGCTGGCGCCACCGCCGATGTCGACGGTCGTGACCAGCAGCACCCGAGGTTCCTCCTTAAGCGGCGAGGCGCCCAACGCCTTAGCGCCGGCCAGGGCGTCTGGCGGAGGGGCGCACCGGCGGAAGCGGACGGGGCACGGACCGGTCAGCGATGGAGACCGCGCCCACCTGGGCTGCTACTGTTTGCGGGCATACAAATGTCACTGTACCATGGCAGGCCTCACCATAGGAGCCCGCCGCAGCAACCAGCTGCTGCAAGACATCGGTCGACATTTCAGCGCTTCCGTAACCGGCTGCTACGCTTTTTTCCACCCTGTCAGGGCATAGCAAGGCAGTCTTCAGCACGCGAGCAACACTACCGAAGGTCTGGCACTTGTTTGCAATTGCAAGCACCGCATGCACAGTCATGCTTTCTTGCGCAGATGGCAAGCTAAACATGAAATTTTAGGTCGGTTGCAGGGCTCGCGACCACTTTAGCTCGCCATCGCAAAGTTGAATCCGCTCGAGTGCTAGCATTCCTTGCGCGCACGCAACCATTGCACGACGCTACGTATCAAGACTGCTGCAGGAGTGTTGCATCCTTGCAGCTCCCCTTCGCAATGGTCCGCTGACTCCTCTGTAGCGCCAGTACCCCAAGACCCACACGGCATCAGCTCACCCAGTGTGAAGGCAGGCAGTACGCAGGCGCCAGGCGGGCAGCACAGCGGGCGCGCCAGCGAACAGGAGTCAAGCGCTCCTCGCTGACAGCTGGTAGCTCTCTATCGACGCCGAGACCAGGTCGTGCACATTATGCCAGTGTGCTGCCAACTAATAGAGGCGGCGCTGTGTTGTAGTCTGCCGAACCCAAGTCAACAGTCAATTGCAGGTCAGCTCGCCGTGTCAAATGTAACACTGCAGTGACGTTGAGTAATTAAAAGGTATGATATGCGCCCGAGTGTGTAGGGGCGCATACTATGTGTATGCACTACTGGCGCAATGACCCACGTACCTCACGTACCCGCCTGTGTGAAGTTCGGTCCCTCGCCGCCCACCCCGCCGTCCCACATGCACTGTGAACTTCGCCTTCTCTACGATTCACCATCCTTACCTTCGCTCCTGTTACGACGACGAAGTTCAGTCGCATGGGGGGCTGACGCCCACGAAGGCAACTGGGCACGATGCGGAATCGGCGAGGAGGATGCCCCCGCCGGCTCCCATGCGTGCTGGCTTCCTCGCTGGTTAATCGTTGAACGCCGGCGGCTGGTGGGTGTAGCACAGACGCAAACGGCAGTCGGTGTCTCAGTCTTCAGGCTCAGCATCTGCTGGGCGGCCTGCACCTACCTGCACCCGGTCCTGCATTGGTCGACTTGGTCCGCCACTCCACCTCCTGGTCCGCCCTTGTCCGCCATTAATCCATGAAAACCTCCCCAGCTGCGCATGGGTGCATGGA
>BDDC01000947.1:0-37803 GCA_001662425.1 Chlamydomonas sphaeroides | reverse complement strand
CGGGGGCACAGGTGACGGCGGCGGCGGAGGTGGTAGTAAGGGTGTAGGTGGCGGTGGTGTAGGGGGAGAAGGTGGTGGTGATTGGGCTAGCGGCGGGCTGGGTGGTGGCGGAGACAGGCACGCGCTGCTCAGCGTGAGGGTTGCGTTGGTGGCGGATGAGGCCAGCGGTGTCGTGGCGTTGTCGCGTGCGGTCACCTGTGGCGGTGCCGGGATAGGAGGCGATAGGGAGAAGGGACGGGCGAAGAGCGGCGCATCTGTCAGCGACCGATGGGCGATGGCGCAGGCATACCCACAGCCGAGGCAACTGCCCAACCCTGCTGGCCCCAACCCATTCCGCGCCCCACCATGGCAGTGTAGGTGCCGGCCGGCAGTGCGCTGGCTCCACTGATGGCGTACGACGCCGCGCTGTCAGCCGAGTACGCGTTCGTGCGTACAGCAGTTCCGGCTGCGTTGTACAGCACAAACTGGTACGACACGGCGTCGCCGTTGGGGTCGATGGCTGTTGCGGCAACGGTAAGGTTGGCGCCGCAGGAGGCTGACACGGTGAGCGTGGGCGCGTACGGCGGCATGTTGAGGGAGCACGACAGGATCGTCTCCTGCACGGCGACGGGTGAGGGGCGGGTCGAGGGGCAGCAAACGGCGCTGTGTGGGGGCGGTAATCGCACGGCGCTAGCACAACTGGCTCGGCTCCTGCACACCGGCAATCTAACGGCACGAGGGCCCACGCTGCTGAGTGCGTGCGCTGGGGTGCTCGCGGCGCAGCCCACACCGTCCCCAGGACGCGTCCAGGGCCCCGCCTGGAGCCCGCCTCAGCGATCCTCCACGCAGCGCCACCTCCCCCCATAGTGTAAACCCCCGCCGCAAATCCTCAAGTCCCTCATCACTCACGAAGGCGTATGTGATGACCTTGGTAGCCGGCGCGGTGGCCCCGGTGGGGGTGTCAGTGATGGTCAGATTGATGGACCACAATCCTGTGGGGCGGCGGCCGACACGGGCGGGCGCGGCGCGTCAAGCAGGGAGCGCGGCCGGCTGGTGAGAATGCTGAGGATACGAAGGGCCACGATACTGGTCCCGAGGCTGGAGGTGTCGCCGAGGATGAGTCTGCAACCAGCTCGCTGACGGGGACGGTGGGGGACGCGCTGGCGCGTGCGCATCCCACCCACCGGGAAACATGTCGCTGCCGGGCAGGCCCGTGGAGAAGGAAGCCACGAGGCCAGTTTTGGTGACACGAACCAGGGAGCTGCGCGGTGGGGCGGCGGGACGGGTGGCCGTGGGGGCAGAGGTCAAGATGTGGTGCAGCGGTACCCAGAACCCAGAGCGCGCCTCGCGCAGCTACATGAGCACCGCCCGCGCTGCAGCTGGTGTGGCGCGCGTACGTGGGGACTGGCAATCGTGGCCCCAACGGTCCCTGGGGTGTCGCGCTGCGCCTCCCCCCCGCCCCGCCAGGCAGCAGCCCCGCCCTCGCTCTGCCGGCCGCATGCCACGCCGGCGGCCGCACACGTGCCTGTTGGACAGAAACGCCTCCCACTTGTACGACAGGCTCGCGCCTGAGGGCAGCACAGCACACAGCGGGAGGGGGCAGCCACGTCACTGCGCGCTGCTCAGCGGCACGAGCCTCCAGCCACCCAGCGTCCTCCTGGGCAGGGCCACGCTCCAATCGTCAACCTGGCCAGCCATCAACCCAGGGCGGGCAGCCGCGGTGCGAGCCCCGGCCGCCCCACGCGCGGCAGGCCCCGCGGCCGCAGCCTCCCTTGCGGCCCGCGTACCTTCGGGGTCGCTGCATCCTCCCACTGCAGGCACGGTCAACGTTATGTTCTGGCAGGCGCCGCTGGTGGGCTGTACGATGGTGTAGTTGCCGTACTGCACCCCGCCTGGAGTGTACATAAACCTATGGGGCCGCGTCGAGGTGGTGAGGTTGGCGGAGGGGCAGGCACGGCACACCGCGAGGGGCCGCTTCTGTCGGTGCGGCCGAGGCAGCTGGGCCCTGCCGCTGTGAGCGCCATAGAGCAGGGTCCCTGATACCACACATCTGGATCCGGCGCCGGCAGGTACCCCGCTGCAGCCCACGCCCTCACCCCAGCCCCTTGCCTGTCCTCCTAGCGAGACGGCTGGTCTCCTCCGTAGCGCCCTCTACGCTCGCATTCTCCCATCTATCGCCGCGCGCGACCCGACACCCGCAGGCCCAGCCGCACTTTGTGGTGTCGCAGTTGGGCGGCACGTTGACGGCCGCCGAGCAGGCCACGGCGGGGTTGCCCACGCGCACGCCGGCCGAGGCGGCGGAGCCCACGTACGTCATGGAGCCCGCCAACACCAGCTGAACCTTGAAGACGTAGCACCTGCACAGCGGGCGGCGGCGGCGGCGGTGGCGGAGGAGGAGGCATGCAGCGGGCGGCGCTCGGCGCCCATCAGAGGCGGCTTGGCGCCGTGGCCGCCTGACCGCGTGCCCTGGTCGGGCATGAGTGCGGCTGCTGCCGCTGCGGCCCTACCTACCCCGTCGCTAGGCCGCCCGCGGCCGTCAGGATGCCGGTCTCGTTGAAGGGGCTGAACGGCACCGTCTGCTTGTTGTTGCCTGCGGGGCCGGTCAGGGCCAGCAGGGCCGGGCGCTGCTGACAGCCAGCCAGGGCAGAGGACAGGGAAGGGCATCCCTCGCCCTGTCTGCACATGCGGCGCACCAGTGCACGGGTCACCAGGGGGGCCGGGGCAGCACCCGGGCGCTGCCCCTCCGTCCTCTTACTCACCCACGACCAGGGGGCTGTTGGTGCTGCCAGCGGGGCACACCTCCACGCCCTTGCCGTTGCTCCGCCTGCAGGACCGCCAAGACAGCACGGTCACGCTTCTTCCCCAGTGGCGCGGGCAAGCGGACATACCGTAGACCATGGATGAACCCTCCCCCGTACCTCCACCCCTGGCGCCTCTGCCCCCTGGTGCGCATCCCTGGCCAGGCCCACTGCTGTCAGGGGCCCGCACCGGCACACCCTGCATCCAGCCTTGCATGCCGTGCCCGACGGCGGATCCCAGCCAGGGTCCCTGCTCCCGCCGGCGGCGTCGGGGCGCTGCGGCACTCTGTCTGCACCCCCGGCACACGCCGCCAGGCACGAGCGCTGCCCGGAGCGGCGGCGACTCACAGAGGTCCGTTTCCGTTGTTGCCAGGCAGCAGGTTGTACCACACGATGGCGTTGAACTGGATGGAGCCTGCCGAACTGCTGACGGCAAAGGTGACGTCGGGCTTGGCCCCCTCCGCCAGGCTGCGGAACCACAGCAGGGAGCACAACCCCGCGTCGGGCAGCCGGACCGGACAGCGAGGGCGGGGCAGCGGCCCGCTAGTTCCAGCTGCGCGCCTAGACCAGTGGCCTTGCTAGCTAGGCCGGGTCACGCCAGGGCTCCTCCCTCTCTTCCTGTCCCTGTCGTCCCGCGCTCGGCTCTTCCTGGCACCTGCGCGCCTATATGCCAGCCCCGGCGCCCCTGGTCCTGCCGCCTCTTTGCGGTCCGCACCTCAGGTACCCGTCAGCTGTGGTGGGCGGCGCGACGCCGCCCACGGTGACCGCTATGCTGGCAATGTTGGACTGCGCCAGCGCGCCTGGCGCCGCCAGCGCCAGTGCCAGCGCTAGTACCAGAGAACACCAGGTCAAGTGGCGGTGCGGCCGGCTCTGGGCACGCCGGCGGCGACCACAGCCCGTCGCGGCCGCCGTAATGGGCGTCACATCCCCATCTAGAGGGCTGCCCGCGAGCGGCCCAGGGTCCGTTGCTGCCGGAGGAGCTTGGCTGCATGGGTCCGCCAGGACGGCCGCCAGGGGCCGCCGGTGGTTTGCTGCCGTGCTGGCGCCGCCGCGGCGGCCACGAAGAGCGGCCGCCGGCCCAGCGGGGCTGCGTGCAGGGTCCCTGGCCTCCGTCAAGGGCCCAGGCCAGGACAAGAGCTGCATGCGCAGCCCTTGCACTGCAACGCGCCGCAACCCAGACCCCGGGCGGCGGGCTGGTGAGGCGGCTGGGAGCGCCAGTTGCCGGTGTGCGGGCCATCGCCTCGGCAGGGTTTTTGGGAAGAAATCCTTGCGTAGCCCCCACCCCATCATGTATTGCAGCGCTACGGCCGCGGCCCAGGCCAGCGCCAGGACGAGCGCAGGGCCGGCCTGGAGCTGCGCTGCCGCATGTAGGGGGCCTGCGAGGGCAGCGAGTGGCATGCGAAGGCAAGAAGGGGGGCGGTGGTGTACAACAGGGACGCGTGCAACACCCCGGGCGGCGAGAAGCTGTCCGAGTCCCAAAAACCGCTCTCACCAGAGAGCGCCCTCTCGTCGTTCGCGGAGGCGCTATGTGCGGCTGCCACAGCACACACCACAAATGCGCCTGATAAGCACCGCATCCTCCGCGAGAATCAATGCGTCATTCACTCGCCCGGGGGTCTCCTCCGTGCTGTGTGGTGCACATACAGAAACTCGTACATGGAGAAGCGGCCACTATCGCTGCGGCATCTAGAATACCCTGCGTTGCCTCCTGTGCAGCGTGTAGAAGCGGCGGAGAGCCCAAGGGTGCTTAGGAGGGTGATACGGAAGACTGCCCTGTCGCGTGCAAAGCGTGTTTGTCGACAGTATGTGTAGCAGTGTTGTCCCGACAACCGCCGAAGGGAATTCTATTGCGTTTCTTCAGTACGCACGGGTGTTTATGGGTGGTCGTAGGTTGGCTTGTCGCGTCCTGTTCGACAAAGTAGGGCTACGCCGCGGGTCAGGAGTTGACCGTCACTTTGGATCGACAGCGGTTTTTGGTCTTTCCCCATCAACCGGCTTGCCTCATTGGCAAACACCAGCTATTATAGCATGAGAACTTTGTTAATATATCACGTGCATGCGACTCGAGAGGCCACGACCGCTTTCCGTGTAAAACCCGAAAATTTCCCCCCGCCGAATCCCCAGCAATGACCCTTGGGCCTTGACAGCGGGCCTCCTCTCCGAGACACCGAACGTCTCTTAGCCACCATATTGACTGCCCAAGCCCTTTCATTCCGATTTACCGGCTTCATTGCCGCTGGCTGCACATACTTTGGAATGGCCTAGGTCAGGGAGCCGACTGGAGACCCAGGCGCCACACATACGACTACATCGACAGCCATCGGCAGTCCCTGCATAGTCATATATACCTGTGATGACACTTCGGCTGGGCCATGGCGCGAACAGGGCAGTTTGCACACCACCGCAGCAACAATCGATGACGTTCAGCTCCAGGCCTTGACGTTACTATTTCCCGCCCAGTTATGGACGAGGACGCGCAGCTGTCAGTGGCCGATGTCTGCTCGCTGGTGGACGCTGCACTGGCTGAATCGCCGTGCAATGCACAGGAGTTGCTGCAAATAATTGACGCTGTGCTGCAGCAGCTCACGGCTTGCAGCGACGCCCTGCTCATCGCTGGCGATGCCGAGTGCGCTGCTACTCGGCACGCTCAAGCATCGCACCGCTCAGGTGGCCTGGAAGATGACGTGGCGAGCTCGGCTGGTTCAGCGGCCCGCGCCTGGGCTACCTGCCTTCGCGCGGCCATCGGCCGCAGCCTCGTTGCCGTCGCCGCCCCTCACCTCACGGTACGGGCGCCAACAGGAGCCAGTCTCGCTCGTGCCGTCGCTGCCCCTGCATAACACCATCTTATGCCCACCCGTCGGCGTCCCGCCACCGGCGCCGCTCGTGGCCTCCCTCCGGCCGGACCCCACAGGAGCTTCTCGACCTCATCCACAGCCGCGTGCTCATGCACGAGCCGCTGGGGCTGCTGCTGCTGCAGCAGCTGCAGTCGGCCAGCACCACCGGCCCCGCGGTGTCGCTGCTGCCGTCCGCGGACCTCATGCTGGCGGCCTGCGCCTACAGCGCCTGCCCCGTGGCCTGCGGCACCGCCGCCCTGCGCGCCGTGGCGGCCGTCACGCAGCGCAGCAGGTGTGCCGCGCTGCACGCCAGGCCGCAGCCCGCGTCTGCGTTGGGCGGGCTTGCACATCGTCACATCCTAGCCGTCTCCGGCCACGCTAGGCCCCTGCGCCAGGCAAGGCTGCGCCGCTGCCTGCTGGCGCTCGCCCGTGCACTCACACCCGCACTACTGCTGATCAGAATCCCCCGCCCAACCTCTGCCACGCCGCACCCAAACCCACCGCGCAGCCCGCAGCAGCTGAGCGGCCAGCTGGCGGCCCTGCGCGCCGCCGGCCTGACCCACATCACGTCCTGGCTGACTCAGGTCGCGCTGGCCTGGGCCGAGTCGGCCGTGGCTGCGGGCCCTGCCGAGCAGCAGGGCGCGGAGGAGTGCCGTGGCCCAGGGCCCGGGCACGGTCCGATGGCGGTGGCCGTCGCTGCGGCGCACGAGCACGCGCGCTGCGGCGCGGCGCTGTTGGCGTCGCTGGCATGGAGCTGCCCGGCGGAGGGGCGCCGCGTGCTGGGGTTGCTATTTGACCGGCTGGGCGGCGGCGGCGGCGACTGCGAGACGGCGGAGGGTGAGGCTGCTTGCGTGGGGTACGCTCCGGCAGCGGCTTGGTTTCCTGGTCGCCGTCTGGGCCATGGCCCCGTATCGATTCACAGGATGCCGGCGCTCTCCGCATGTGTCCACAAGCGTGCTATCCAACCCTAACAGGAGTTGTTGGCCGCAACGCCGGCGGCACGGGCGGCTCGGACATACTGTGGGAGGTGCTCGCAGCCGTGGCAGCCGACATGGCCCGCGTCCTCCACGCTGCCGTCCGGCTCCGTAGCCTCGGCTATGTGCCCGAGCAGGCTGAGCCTGAGGCTGGGGCTTGGGACGACGGGGTTGCGGGGGTTGCAGGCAGAGCCGCCGTCAGCGCGGCTGCGGAGCAGGAGGCCGTGGCCACAGCGACGGCGCTGGCGGGCGGGCTTGAGGCATTCGAGTCGCGGCTGTGCCAGTGCCGCGCGCTGCTGCCGGAGCTGGTAGCCCTGGCGCCCTGCGCACTCAACATGCCGTCCGCCGCCACGGCCCGGCTGGTGGCGTGCCTGGCCCCGCTGCTGCGGCACAGCGGCGAGCTCGCCGAGGCGCTGCTGATGGCGCTGGCGGAGCCGGTTGCGGCGGCGGCGGCCGCCGCCGAGGCCGCCGACGCTGCCGCGGACGCCGGCGCCGCGGCGGCCATGGCCGAGCAGCGCTCAACGACGCCTGCCGCAGGTGGCGGGATGTCGGGCAGCGCTGCCGGTGGGATGGGTGGTCAGCCTCCGGCCGCGGCGGGTGGGCTTACGCCGGCGCGCTCGGCACAGCGGCCCAGTCGGTCGCGCTGCTCGCTGGGCTCGGTGCTGCTGAGCCAGGTGTCGGCGCCGACGCCGTCGGCCGCCAGCGGCGGCGTCGCCACGTCGTGGGCCCTGGGCGACTGGCGGCTGGGCTCGCCGGCCTCAGGTGCGGCGTAGGGCTTGATGGGTTACAGGACTGTTGCATGTTGAGGATTGCAGCGGCGCGTCTGCGCATTGCCGCCTGGGCGTGTCCTACGGGCATGTAGCGCGGGGCCGCGTGCTTGCGTGGTTATGTTGCGCGCGGCGGCGAAGGCGGTCGATCAAGCGCACGCATCTTGCAAGAGCGCGCCTGTCGCCTTGCTAACGGCCTTGTATCACGTGCCTCAATGCATCCGTCCAGGTCTCCTGCGGGGCGGGCTTGGCAGGTTCTGTGAGGACGACGCCACATCCGCTGGCGGTGGCACGCCCGGCGCGGCGCTGGCCCCAGCGGCGCCGGCCCCTGGCGACGAGCACACCGCTCTCGAAGCCCTGGCTGCATTGCTGGCGGCGCGGCAGCGGCTGCCTCCCGCGCTGGCCACCGCGGCGGCCGACGTGCTCGGGTCCCTGCTGCGGCTGGCGTGCCGCCCTAGCCCCGCTTCCGCAGCGCACAGCGGGCTGCAGCCCCACCTGGGCGCCGACCTGCTCGCGCGCCTTGGGGCCTCGCTGGCTCCGCCGGGCCGGGCAATGGATGCCCTCCCGGCAGAGCCTGCGCTGGGCGGCAGCTATGAGAGCTTCGGGGCCAACGCCGCCACCTGCAGGACTCCGGCACAGCCGCTGGTTGCAGCAGAGGATGACGTGGACGGCGTCAGCTCCCGGCTGCTGCTGGCGGCGCACCTGGCGGCGGCGCTGCGGGACTGCCTCGCGCCGCCGCTGGAGCTCGACGGTGGTGGCGGCGCTGCGTTGCAGCCGTGTCTGAGCCACTGCCTCCGCTGGCGCATGCTGGGTGCACCAGCATCGGGCAGCGGTGGGCGCCGTCCCGCACACCGGCGCCTGGCGCTGGCGGTACCGCCCATGGCGCCGCTGGTCCTGTGTATGGCCGAGGTGAGCCCCAGCGCCGGTGCTCGCGGTCGGTCCCTTTCTCACCTCACCCTCCAGCCAACCTCGTCGTAATTTGCTGAACCGCACGCCCGGCCGAAATTGCCCGCCCGCTCGCATGCGGCTGCGCGACCCCGCAGGCGCTGCTCCCCGCAGCGGGCGCTCAGGAGGGCGCCGTGACGGCGAGCCCAGGCGGCGGCCGCAGCAGCGGGGCTGCAGACGGCGCCTACGACGACACCGGTGGCGGCCAAGACGACCGCGAGCTGGAGGAGGAGGCGGTGGCAACGCTGGCGCAGGCGCTGGTGCTGGCTGCGTGGCCGGCGCCGCCTTCGCAGCTCATGGCCCCCGGGCTGCAGGCGGAGGTGGAGGCGGAGGCCGCTGCGGCGCTGCTGCAGCTCCGCATGCAGGTTGGGCGGGGCGGCAGGGGCAGCAGGAGCTGGGCAACGGGACCAGGTGGCTTGGGCAGGCGCGCTCGTCCGGTGGGAATGCAGGGGCGGTAGGGGAATGCAGTCCGAGACCTGAGCCGGAGCCAGGGCTGCTGCCTGAGCCTCGTTGGCATCGCGTTCTGGGGCACCTGCGACATGTGTCGCTCGTTAGCCACAGCAGCCCCTTGCCCCGGCCCCTACTGCCAGGTGCTGGCAGCGCTGACCGAGGCGCTCATGCGCCTGCCGCCCCGGCTCGCGCTGGCGATGCTGCGGGAAGCGGGACCCCTGCTGCCCGAGCCGCCGGCCGAGCCGCAGGCGCCGGCCTCGGCCCCCGACGCGCAGCAGCATGACCCCTTGGCTCCAGCGACGGCAGCGCTCCGGGCGGCCATCGGCCTTGCGTGCGAGGCCGAGGCCGGTGGCGGGCCCTGCGGCGGCGCTGCCCAGGGCCGTGAGGGGCATGGCGGCATGTCCGGCCCTGGGGCCGGGCAGGGTGTCCTCCAGGAGCCCAGCGCCCCCGTCGGCGCTGTAGACAGCGCCGTTGCGGCGCTGCTGTCCTGCCACTCGGCCCTCCAGCTGCAGCGGCTGCTGCTCAGTGGTCGCGGGCAGCCACCGCAGCCCACGGCGCCAGGCGCTGCCGACGGCTGCGGAGCTAGAATGGCCGGCCATTGCGCAGCGACCGGGGCCGCGCAGCAGCCGGCGGAGCGGCCGGCCGAAGCACCCACGCCCGCGCCCGAGCAGCCGCCGGCGGCTCCAGCAGCGCCCAGCACAGCAGCCAACGGCTTCTTCGTACTCCGAAGGGCAGCGCCCCTCGCACCCGCCCCGGGCGCCGCAGCAGGCCGCACCACACAGCTGTCGGCCAAAGCGCCGGAGCGCGCGCACGCTGCGACCCCGGCCGCGGCGCGTCCCGCGCAGGCGGTCGCTGTGATCCCGCCGCGCTTGGACACGTGGCCGGCTTCACCGGAGGCCAGCGCCGCACTGCTCCGTACGCTGCTGGCTTCGTTTACCGACGGCCAGCGGGACCGTCACCCAGACCCCTGGGCTTCACTCGGCCCTGAGCAGCAGCCGCAGCCCGGGCCTGCGCCCTCGCAGTCCCAGCTGCAGCCGCAGGCGCCTGGCTGCCCAGGCAGCGCCGCGCAGCGCGAGGCGGCGCACTGGCGGCTGCTGTCGTACGGCCTGTCGCTGGCCCGTGGCTCGCTGTCCCAGCCGCTCCTGGCGGCGCGGCACGTCGCCGCCTCCCATGGGGCCGCTGTTCAGCAGGAGGCTGGGCCGACGGCGCGGTGCCTTGCGGCCATGGGCGAGGCGGCGGTGGACGCCGTGCTGCTGAGCCGCGACGGCCAGGAGCGCTGGCGGCGGCTGGCTGAGGCGCCGGCCGAGCAGCGGCGCGGTTGGCAGCCGGGTCAGACGCAGGAGCAGGAGCAACGGCGCCGGGATCAGGGCAGAGTACAGGCACAGGTGCGCGCAGCGCAGGCGCGCAATGCTCGCCGGTCCGTTATTCCAGTCTCGCCGGTCCGTTATTCCAGTCTCAGTGCAGCATGCGGTGTGCCTGCCTGGCCCTGTGCAGGAGGCCCAGGCGAGCGCTAGGGACCCTGGCACCTCGGCGGCCACGATCGATGCACCAGAACCGTCACTGCCACCGGCGGGCGGCAGCTCGCTCGGAGCGGCCGGCAGCCCCACGTCGCAGCGCCCGCCGCCGGCATCGGCGGCGGCAGACGAAGGCCGCGGCAAGAAGAGGTGACTGCAGGCCGGTTGGGGCCCCTAGCTTTTGATCGGGTTGTACCTCAGCCGCTGAGGGTTGAGGCGCTTTGGCTAACGTAGCAACCGAATGTCACCCATACCCCTGGGCTCCCTTGGACTTGGCTCAGGGGCCTGGCGAGGGCCTTGGTCGACCTCGCCGCCAGCCTCTCGCTCTTCGCCAACGCCGGGCCGGAGGCGCCAGGCGGCCGGAGGCGCCACAGCTCGGCCACCGCGGCCACACCCAAGCCGGCGGCGCCCAGGACAGCAGCGCCCAAGACGGCGCTCAAGACGGGCTCCAAGCCGAGCGGTGCCCCCGCAGGCCAGCCAGCGGTCGCAGCAAGCCAGCTACTGGCAGCCGACAGAGTACCCACAGCGGCAGGGCGCGCCGACGGTGCTGCCCATGCCGCGGCCAGCGCCGGCGGTAGCCGGAGTGGCAGGAGCAGCCGAATCAGGCAGCAGCCCCAGCCGGCTAGCGGCGGGGCGGAAGCGGCCGCAAGCGCCGGCCCCAGCGGCAGCGGCGCCGCGGCCAGCGCCCAGCTGACGCAACCGGCGCCGGCGCCAGCATCTGCAGCTCCAAGCGCCGACGCGCTTGCTGGCGGCAGTGGTGGCGCGTCCCAGGCCAGCGCTGGGCAGGTGGCGCATGCGGCGGCCCTGGCCGCAGCAGCAGACGCGGCTGAGAGCCAGGAGCGGCAGCGCCAGGACGAGGCGCTGGCCGCCGCAGCGGCGGCGGAGCAGGCCTGCGCCGCAGCGGTCCGCCTCCTGGCGCAGGTCGCCCGCTGCGCCGCTCTGCGGTTGGGACGGCCCGCTGCTGGTACAAGCGGCCCTGCCGTCGCTGCCGAGCCTGCTGCCTCTGCCTCCGCTGCGCCGCTCTGCTCCGTGCTGCTGCCTCCCGCCGCGGTGCCTCCTGCCGCCGGTGCAAACGAGCAGGGCTCTTCTCTGCTCGCGGCCGCGGGCACGCCGGAGGCCCTTGTGGCACCGCTACTGGGCTGGCTGGGGCCGCGGGCGCAGCGGCTCGAGGCGCTGCGTGCGGGACTGGTGGCGGCGCGCCCTGACCTGTCTGTGGGCCGCTGGAATAGCGCGCTGAAGGCCGCCGAGCAGCGGCCCCTGGCCGCGGCCCGAGTGGCTCTGCTGCACGAGGCCTTCCAGCTGCTGATGGCTTCGCCGCCGGCAACGCCCGCGCGCGCTGGCACCGCCCCCAAGGGGCACGACGGCGTCCGTGTGGGCGCCATGGCTAGATCGGCGGCGACGGAGGCTGCGGAGCCCGGCGGCGGCAGCGAACTGCTGGCGGCGCTGGTGGCGCTGGCGGCGGCGCTGCCGGAGGACGGCGCTGGGGGCAGCTCGGCGGAGCTGGCGGAGGCGGCGTCGGGCCTGTGCAGGGGCCTGCTGCTGGCGCCGGCAACAGGTGCGGGCGTGTGGGCGGGCGCGGGTGATGTCGGGCAGGCCTGCGTTGCGCGTTGCGCACAGGCTAAACCCGGCTACAAGCCCACTGCCCGATTGTTCTGTCACGCGCCACCGCTATCAACGCCTGCCTCTCCCCGCCGCATTTTTTCGCTGCGCAGCCCTTGTCACTGGCCCCAGCCGTGGTGCGGCGGCATCACGGCAGCCAGCAACAGCCGGACCGGCCGCTGAGCACGGCCCCGCCGGCTACCGGCTCGGCGGCCCGACGGCTGTGGCCCTGGCGGCGCTGGCCACCAGGGGAGCGGAGCCCGCCGGCGTGCTTGCGCTGACGTGCCAGGTATGTGCCACTGCGCCGTCCTGCCGGACGGTTTGCCTTCAGGGCACTGCCGTCACGTCTTACGGCGTATGGATTGATGGGATATGCAGCGTGCAGCGGAACCTCTGCGGAACCAACACCTGCGGCTAACGGCCCATGCGCTACCCTGCTGCCCCGCAGCTGATGGTGGCGGCGGAGCGCTGTGGCGGCGCGGCCGGGGCCACTCCTGCCCCACCCAGCAGCCCGGGGCGCCGCCGCCGGTTCCACGCCTGCCCTTACCTCCTCCGCTCGGTGGCGTGCTCTGGGACCGGTGCCGCCGGCGGCCTGAGCGCGGCCTCTGCTGCGGCCTCGCCTCCTAGCTGGCTGGCGCAGGATCAGCCTGCGGAGGTGGCGCCGCTGTGGCTGGCGCTGTCGGCTGCGGCCCGGCCGGCGGTGGAGGTTGCGGCGCAGGCGGTGGCGCTTGCGGTGGAGGCCGAGGAGCGGCGGGATGGGCACGAGCAGGCGGCTATGCAGGACAGCGGCGACGAGTGCTCCGCGCTCGGAGCACTGGAGGTGGGCTGGGCCCTGCGGTATGCAGAGCAGCGATGGGAGCGACCGCGGTGCACCGCGCTTGGGGGCCTGCCGCTGTCTCAGCACTGGAGCCAGAGCCAAGTCACTGTCCCTGACCTCGCGCGTTGTGATTGTCATGCGCGTTGCCGCCAGGATCTGCCCGATGCGATGGCCGTGGTGCTGGGCTGCTGCTCGCGCGCCGCTGCTGACGCGGCGGCAGCGGCGACGGGCGCGCAGCGCGAAGAGTTGCTGGCGGCCGCCGGGCGGCAGCTGCTTGTGGCCGTGCAGGCAGGCCGGGGCAGGGCTGCGAGCGGGCATAGCACACCAGGCACACCCGCCGATGTCGACTGCCGGCACCTCATGCGGCCGCCTGATGCGCCGTGACTGACACCTGCTGCCGCTACCGCGACCGCGGCCGCCCCTGCAGTGTGCCGCAGCCTGCGCCCGCCTGCTGCTGCTGCGGCTGACCCGGCCCTCGGGCGGGGGCGCGGCCAGCCCAGGCCAGGGCCCGCGGTCGCACATGGGGCCCGGTGCAGCCGAGCTGTGTGAGGTGGTGGCCCTGGCCCGCTGGCACACGGGCCACCTGGATGTGCTGCTGGAGCAGGTGCGGGCGGGGGGCGGGCCGCCTCAGCCGGGCGGTGAGGGCCACGGTAGGGGCGTCGAGGTACTAGGGTCACGCGGGGCTGGCGCAGCAGCTGGGCTGCGCTAGCGGCGCTCGGCGGCTTCACGTGCCATGAGCACCGCTGCACAGCGACGTCTCCCCCCGGCTGCCGCTCCGCAGCTGGCCGCCAGCCGCAGCCGCGCGGCGCAGCGCTCCTGCCGCGGCCTGTACGCCGCAACGCACGCCTGCCAGGCCGCCTGCCTGCGCCTCACGCACGCTCTGGACGGAGGCGCCGGAGGCCCCGCGGAGGAGGCTCAAGCGCGCGGCGGAGGCACAGGCACCGGCGCGGGTGGGGGCGGTGAGCCGCCTCGCGCTGCATGCGGGGCCCGGCTGGAGGAGCTGCGGCGGCTGGCGCGGCTGGCGACGCAGCGGGTGTGCGGCGCCGGCAAGGAGGCGGCGGAGGCGGAGCCCGAGGCGCCCACGCCGCTGAGCGCGAGGCCGGAACGCAGTGTGCCAGCCGCGGCAGCCGCCTGCGGTGCTGATGCTCGGGAGCGGGCCCTGGGCTCGGCGGGAGCGCCCCGTGACGGCGCCACACCCTCACAACAGCAGGCTGCAGGTGAGGCCCCGGGGCTTGGGGTTGCAGCGTTGTGTTGGGGGACATACGCTGCGGCGGCTGCCGCCCAAGGTCGTCCTACCGGGCGACGCTGACGTGAGCCTTGCTTCCCGGGGCGCCGTCAGGGATCCGGGCCGTGGGCGGCCAGGAGGCGCAGGAGGACGAGGCGGAGGAGATCCCGCACGAGCCGTTGTGCCTGCTGTTTGGGGACATTGACGAGGAGGAGGAAAAGGACGAGCAGCAGGAGATGGCGGGGGCCGGTGGCGGCCGCCAGGCTCGCGGCCCCAAGGCTGGCGGACCCAGCAGCACCGCAACCCCGCCTGGACGTCACAGCGACGACAAGCCGCGGCAGCCGGAGGCTGGGGGTGCGAGCGGCGCGGGCGGCTCGGGGTTGCACAGCAGCGGCCGGGAGCACGCGGCGCCGCCCACCGGCTGGGGACGCGGCCCGACCCCGGCGGTCCCGGCGCAGCTGCACCGGCACCCACGGCCGCAGAAGCCGGAGGTGGATGCTGAGCCGCAGCAGGGCCCCAAGCGGCAGCTCAGCGGGGACGAGGCTGCGGCCAAAGCTGGCGGCGGGCCGGGCCGCATGACGCGGGCGGGGCTGCGGCAGGGCAAGGCTGCGGGCCCGGCGACAGCGCCAGCCACGGCCCCCGCCGCAGCCCCGCTAGTCGCGGCCGTGCAGCCGTTGGCGGCGGCCTGCGGCGGAGGCGGCGGCGGGATCGCGCGCGCGGCCGCGGCGCGCGGACTGATGGCAGCCAGGGTGGCTGCCGGCATGCCGGCGCCCTCGGCCGCAGCGCCGGGCCCCGTGCTCCCGGCACCAGCCGCCGCCGCCGCGCCGCCTGCTGCGCCGCCGCTACGGCCTGGAGGTGGCCCACGGCGCACCATCCGGCCCGTGCCGGTGTCGGCGCCTGGGGCCGGCGGCGCTCCGGCGCCTGGCGGGGCGGCACCGCTGGGACCCGCCGCCCGGCCAGGAGCCCCTCAATTGCCGGCCTCAGAGGTGCCGGTGCCAGGCTCGGACCCATCCCAGCGCGGTACGGCGGTGAAGCCTGTCGCGCCACCAGCTGCCGCTGGGAGGAGCGCTCCGGCAGCGGCCCGGCTAGCTGCCCCGGAGCCGTTGGCTCCAGGGCTATCGGCTGCGGCGGGAACCTCGCAGCGCAAGCACAAGGCGAGCCCGCCGCGCGAGCAGCCGGCGCCGGCGCCGGCGCAGCAGCGCGGCGGTGGCTCCAAGCGTGGCAAGCGGCGGCGGCAGCCCAACAACGCCTTCGTGGCGGCCTGCTTGCGGGAGACGGGCGGCCGAGACTCAGGTGCGCTGCTAGTGCGGCAGGGGCCGCGTGCGTGCTGTGCGCGCTCAACGCAATGCGACAACACGTGCCCTAGATAGCTTCTGGCTGCTACGTATCCGTCAAGAGGCAGCAACCCGACCCCAGTTTTTTCTTGTACCAGTATGGCGAGTGCTCATGCTGAAAGCCACTGCTGTCGGGCGCAGGTTCGGACGACGACTGGTCGGACCTGGAGGACTTCATCGTGTGCCAGCCCGAGCGCGACTACGACCGCCTGTTGAAGCGCAAGTACATGTACGCACCCGACGACGACGAGCAGGAGGCGTAGAGGGCGCGTGGAGTTGCCGGTTGGGTGGGAAGTTTCTGGTCGGTTAGGGGGTTGCTGTGGAGGGGGCTCAGCGAAGAAGAGGACGGTTGCGTGCCGTGTTTGGTGCAGAGCGCATATGGTTGCCGCCCACGCCGTTAACGTTGCTGAAGCATATCTAACAATGCAAAGCCTATCTCGCTCCGTGCGCTCAACCGCGCGGCCGGTCTGCGCGCAAGCGCAGCCGGTCTTTGTTAACGCTAGACCTTCCGTCAGCGCGCCGTGCTCCACAAGCAATGCAGCTTCAGCGTCTACCAGCCAGACGCAAGCTGTGCTGCAGCGCCAGTCGTCGGCCAGGCGTGCTGTGGTCGCTCGCGCGATGCCCACGGACGAAAGCATCACCCAGTACGATGTGGACGCTGGGGTGCCCGCGGACGACGGAGTGGACCTGGGCCCGCGCGACGACGATGTGAGGACTACTATTTTTGCGAGCATCCCCCCCTGTTGTCGCTCGCTACCGCTATTCGAGTGCGCCGTGCTCTCTCCACCGATATAGGTGCTTCCAAACAGCCTGGCGGACTCAATTGATGAGGCTGCCAAGGCAACCGCAGAGGCCATCCAGCGCGGCAACACCCGCTGCCAGGTGCGTCAGCGACAACGTGTGGATTGCACGCTATGCAATTCCGGGGCGTTGGAGGATCCGGGCTACGGTGACCTTGCCCTTCAAAACCCATCCACGCCCGCGACATGCCTCGATGCCGGCCGCCCTTGTGGCGTTGCCGTCTGTCGTCCTGTCAATCTCGACCCCCGCCCCACGCCGCACCCCAGGTTGAGCTGCACATGCCCGAGTTCTGGGACCCCATCAGCGGGCCTCAGTTCCCCAACCGCGGCGACCAGGAGCGCTTCTGGCGCATGACGCGCCGCTTCCTGGAGCAGCTGGCCATCTCGCTCAAGAGCACGCAGATCAACGCCGTGAGCAGCTGCGGCCCCTGCCAGCATATTGAACGCTAGCAATCGCCACATGCGTGCTTCCGCACAGCACCTGGCGTCCGGTGTCCGGTGCCTACCCGGCCCACACTGCACCACCCTCCGCCCCTCGCGCAGGTGTACCCCGACGCGGGCGTGGCAGCCATGCTTTCGCACCAGTGGCAGGACCGCGAGTTCAACATCACCTCCCTCAACGACCGCAAGTAGGTCGCCCGGTGGCGGCGCTGCCGCTGGGGCCGCGTCGGCACAGCCGCGGCGTGCAGGGCTACGCGCGGCGAGCGACGGCAGCGCACAGCTGCCCGCGGCCCCGCCCGCCCGCTCTGCGGCGTCCTGCTGCACCCCTCTCCTCACCTCGCTACCGCATCCCACGCCGCCCAACCGCAGGCCCATTGACGCGGAGGACGACCTGGTGGTCATCGCCTGCCCCGACCCGCCGGGCGCCAGCGATTGCATGCGCCTGGTGCGGCCTCCTGCGGGAGGGGAGGGCGGGGCTTGGCAGGGCGCAGAAGGGCAGGGAAGAGAAGGGCTCGGAGGAGGAGGGGAGGGATGGTGGCAAGGGCGCGAAGCAAAAGGGTTATGGATTTGGGCAACAGGGGGAGCGAGGGGGTGGAGGAAGCAGCGTCAGCCGCGCGAGCTGTGTCGGGCGCGCGCGTCGACGGCGTCGGCGGGAGCCTCAAAGAGCCCCTCTCCTGCAACGCAATGTGACCTGCGAACGGGCCACAGCCGGGGCCGGTCGCGCGCTGCGCCAGCGGCATGTGGCTGCGCCGTCGCTCGATCACATCGCACGCGGCTCACCCGCACGGCAGCCGCCCGCATGGCCCCCGGCCCGACTCTCCTCGCACACTTACAGGCCCGCGGCTGCGGGCCTCTTACGTGTTGTGTTGTGTGCAACAGAACCTCACCTGAGGCCGAGCCCGGGCCCGCGCCCGCTCCCCTCATGGCGCCCACGCTCAGGTCCGGCAGGTGGGCGAGATCGACGAGGAGGCGGGCGGCCTGCCGCGGCCCATTGTGCTGTTCAACCAGCGCATGTCCAGGTGGGAGACGTTTGGGATGCAGCGGCCGGAGGACGGGGCCTTTGGCGATGCCCTGGCATGGCGGTGCCCTGGGCCGGTACCCTGCCAGGACCACGCCGGTACCTGAGGCATGGCGAGGTGCCGGCATGGTCGGGAGGCCTGTGCCGGTGTCCGGGTCGGGCATGCTGGGGTGGGCTGCGCATGTGGCAGGGGCTGTGAATCGGGGGCGGGGCGCGTGGTCAGGTGGAGGGTGGGGGCTGGCGCAGGGCCGCATCGTGGGCTGGGGCTATCGGTACTGGGCCCGGCAAGGCGGCGGGGCACCCCCCGGTCAGGGCGCTAGCAGATACGGGGTCGGGGCCAGCGGTACCGGCATGGGCGGGTCCTGCGGGCGACCGGGTGGGCTGCCGGCTGGCGGGCTACACTGTAGTGCTTTATGGCCTAGCCCGTTCGGACCCTGGGTGTCGGGTGAGCTGCAGCGCCGTGTTGGCGGCCCCTGCTCCTGCCCCTGGTGTCCTGGAGTGGGTCAGCGGCAGCAGCGGCTGACGCCCTGCGGACCAGCTCAGCCATCGCCACGTTGCACGGCTGGAGCTTGTGCCTGAATGACCCTCCCGTCCCTCCTAACCCTCTCCCTCGCCTCCCCCGCAGCGGCGACGTGGGCCTGGGCCTCAACGCCCGCCGCATCCGCAACGAGTTCCTCAAGCCCTTTGTGGTGACCTACAGCCTGCGGCCCATTGGCGAAATCGCCACCGTGTTCCGCCGCTACCCCGAGCAGTGGAAGGTGGGCCGCTGGAGGGGAGGGCACGGGAGAAGGGGCAGGGAGCGGAGCCGTCCAGCAGGCGGCATGCTGGCTTGGCCTGGAGGGTCCGCTGCTGGCCTCGCCGCTTCCCCGACTGCGCCTGTGCCGAGCCCCATTTGCTCGCGCCGCCCCCTGCGCCCTCTTGTGGCTAGGTGTTCGTGGAGGAGGAGACCATGCCGGGCCGCTACAAGCTGATCAAGGAGACGGCTGCCCGGCCGCAGGGTGAGGGGGCGGGGCATGGGGGCTGCAGGCGCGGGGAGGGAGAGGGAGTGCTGCAGGCACATGGGTGTCAGCTGAGGAGCGGGCGAGCAGCGGCGCTGGCACGCTCCGATCACAGCAGGCGCAACAACCCGCCAGCGCGGCGCGGACGGCCCTGACACGCCTGCTGCTGTCGCGACCTGGACGCTAAGCCGGCTCGCGCCCGTTGGGTATCCGCGCCCCATCCGTGCCCAACCTCCCTCACCTGCCCCCTGGCCCCGGTGCCCCCCTCAGGCGAGGCGCTGGACTTCATGATCCAGGAGGCGCTCATGGGCGAGCAAGAGCTGGGCCCGGACGGCCAGCCGCGCAAGCCGTCGCTGCTGGAGCAGGTGGCTCGCACCGTGACCAGTCTCAACTACTTTATGAAGTCGCTGAAGTGAGCGCACGAGGAGAGGGCGGCAGAGGCGAGAGCGGAGCGGGTCGGGGCTGCGGCTGGGTGAGAGCGGCGGCGTGGGGTGCCAGGGGCGCGAGGCGTGAGGCCTGGCGTGTGTGGGAGCGGTGGCGGTGCCAGGGGCGGCGCCGCGGAGCTTGGGGTGTGACGAGGGGAGAGCGGTGGGTGAGCAGGGGAAAGGGAGAGGGGCGGCTGGACGGCGTGGCCCCGATGGGGCCAGCAGGTGGCGAGGGAGCAGGAGGCGGGAGCTGCAACGTGAGGTTGCTCGCGCGGGTGTGCAAGTTGGAGGGCGCCGTGCCGTAGAATAACGATCCCGGCTTATGGCAGGGGCTGTCTCGCAGTACTGGGCTGGGCTGGGTAGCGGCTGCCCCGTTGCTCGCTGCGAGTATGTTGTTGCTGGCGGCGGACGCTCGGCCTGGGTCCTGCCAGGGGCCTGTAACATGACAACGCAAGCTGCCTCGCGCCCGCCCGCCCCAGCCCCTGTGGGCGAGTCATATGCCCGCTGGCTCTAACCCCTCGTGCAACAGCTACCCGATGGCAAATATCCGCCACGCTCAACTCCCCGACTGATTCGTACAACGCAGCCCCGACCAATGGCCTGTGCGGTCCTTGCAAGCAGCCACGCTTCGGCCGCACCGGCGTCACCTGACGTCAGCCGCAACGCGTACCGTGCGCAGCCGAACCTGCAAACGAACAACTGCCCATCGCCAACCCAGGGCGTGCCGCGCGGGTCATGCTTACTATATGTTGCCTATTTCTGAACACAACTGCCCACACATCCAACATGGGCTGGCTTGCGCCTGACTAGCACATGCGCTCTGCCGTGCCATCGTCCTCCCACCTGCAACTGCCGCCTGCAACTGCCGCCTGCAACTGCCGTCTGCCACCGCACGGATCGCCGCCCCCGGGCACGCCTGTGGCCTGGGCTCATCCAGGCAGTCCGGCCCACCCCGGCCAGCGCGGGCCTGCGTGCACCTCTGCAGGCCACGCGCCGCAGGCTCGCAGCACTACTCCAGTAAAAGGGCTCGCAGCGCGCCGCCTCCAGGGCGGTCACCGTCCCCCTGGCGCCAGCTCCACCAGGCCGTTGTCGCTGCAGTATGTCGCCAGCTGGCCGATGAGGGTGTCCGGTTGCTGCAGCGCCAGGGCCAGGCTGCCCACCACCACCAGCTGGTGCGTGCAGCTGCGGGCCGTGGGACAGGAGGGGAGAGGGGATGGAGGAAGGAGACAGGAGGAGGGTCAGGGAACAGCGGGCACGGGGGCCCCAGGGGGGCTCGCTCTTGGTAGGATAGGGGGCCGTGAAGCCGGGGGAGCGCTGTAACAGGCGGTACAAGAGGTCATCCTCGGATGCTAGGAGCATCCGCGGTGTGGCGGTAGAGCTGCCACAAGCGCACGCATGGCATGTGCGCGGGCCGGCGCCGGCATGCTGCCACGCCCCTCTCGCTTCCTACCTAACTACCGCCCCTCCCCCTCACCGCGTGATCATGACATTGAGCCGCCGGTCGTCCGCCATGAAGCCCAGAGAGGAGCCGGTCTTGACCAGGCTGGCCACCACCACCTCGTCCTCGCGGCCCTGGAACGAGCTGCGGGGCCAGCAGGCAGCGGTGCATGAGCAGGAGCCGACGGTGACGTGAGGTAGCGGGCCGGGAGTGAGGCAAGCATGATGTCAGTTCGGCTACGGGACGGCGTGCTTGCGCACCTACGTGGCCGATGGGGCGGTGTGGGGCCCAGCACGCAGCAGGCGTGGGCTACCGGGCAGGGCGGCACGTGTTGTTTGTGAGCCAGCGCGCTGGGAAGCGCCAGCGGGTTAGTTGGGAAACGGCGCAGCGCGAGCTAGTGCGGCGGACAGGGCTTGGGAGTCGGCAAAAGGTAGGCCCGGTGTCGCGGGTGCGTGCGTGGTGCCCTGCGCCCTGCGCCCTGCGCACTCGATGTTGTACACTCGGTCGCTGCCGTCGCCCTCGCGGCCGCCGTCGCCGGCCTGGCCCGGGCGGCAGAGGCCGCGCTGCGTGATGGCCTTGTCCAAGCAGTTGCGCTGCAGGTCGTAGCCCGTCAGCACCTGCGGGCGCAGGAGCAGTGCCGGAGGAGCGAGGGAGCAAGCCGGCAGGCGCCACAGGAGCGTGAGGCAGTGGGCGGCAGGCATGGGGCGCTTGGCCTTGATGGCCTGCCCGAGCCGCACGGGGCAAAGCTTTAGGAGTCGCCCCGCGGAGTCGCTCCGCGCCCGCCCCTCCTTCCCCACCGACCAGTCCACCGCTCGGCCCCTCCTCCATCCACGCAGCTGCCCACACGCGCACCGTCCAGCTGCGGCCGCTGGGCGCAATGTCGCGCTGCAGCAGCTCGCACACCACCTCAACCTCCACGGGGTTGCAGCAGCTGGTGCCGCCGCGGCTCTCCACCTTGCCCCACAGCACGTTGACCCAGCGCACCGCGGGGCTGCGGCGGGCCGGGGCAGGACAGCATGCGCAGGACAGGGCAACCGGGCAGCGTGAGCCAGTGCCGCACACGCACTGTAACAGGAGCTAACCTGCTACAAGAAAGAGGATTTCTCGATATGCTCCACGGGCTGCCACCACGTGTATTTATGGGGTAGGGGGACCAGCCCTGCCACACGCACGCCCTGCCCGACCCACGGGCCTTCGTCACTGCCGCAGGCCGCACCTGGCCCTGCCCGCCTTGCAGCCCGCCTCGGCCGACTGGCCCGACAGCAGCTGGCCGCCGTACATGCGGCTGCTCACGAACTCGCACAGCGACGGCGGCAGGCGGTACGAGGTGTCCAGCATCAGCCGCCCCGCGGCGTCGGGCGCGGGCCGCGCCAGCGGCACCGCCACCGAGAACGCGCCCGGCTGCGGCCGCAGCCGCGCGGCGGCGGCCTGGCCCGGCGGCGACAGGAGGTCGAACATGGACGGCAGCTGCACGCCACCCCACTCGGTGCCAAAGGGCGGCAGCTGCATGTCGTCACCGAACAGCGCCAGCGACCTGGCGACGGGCCGCATGGGGGGATAGGAGCCGAGGGGCCCGGGTGCACCCAGCGGCGGACCGCTACCCACCCAACCTCCCGACGCAGCCTGCGGACCCGCTAGCTCGTGCGCCCGACCAGCCACCACCCCGTGCCTGCCGCACCTCAGGTGGCTGCGGTACGAGTGCAGCGGCAGCAGCAGGTCGGCCGCGTAGATTTGGCTGGCCTCGTCCACCAGCAGGCTCGTCAGCTGCTTGCGGTGCAGCGCCGCGCTGCGGAACTTGGGGCTGGCCAGCATGGACACGGTGCACACAAAGACCTGCGTCGGGGCGTTGGTTGGAAGCGGCGGGCGGGCGGGTTGATCGGGGCGCCGGTACCGGTGCCCAATCATCGATGCGGCCAGCAGCGTGCTGAACTGTCTGCAAGCCAGCGCGCGCGGCGGGGACGGCAACAGGCCCCGGCGGCGGCCCAACCCTGGGGCTGTCACGCAGCAGCAGGGACCACCCCAAGCCGCCGCGGCGGCGACGGCGGCCCCACGTGCGTGGCCCATTGTGGGGCAGAGGCCTGTGCGTGCCCATGGGCCGGACGCACCTGCACGTCCTCCAGCACCCGTGGCATGTCAGCCTTGCTTAGTTCGTTGCTCACGATGAGCACCCGCTGCAGCTCGCCGCGGTACTGAGCCTCGTGCCACTCCAGGTGGAATTCCTGCGACACCACCAACCTGCTGGCGCGGGAGGAGCCACGGCAGGCGCAGGGGTTTGCAGCGCACACGCACAGCATCGTGTCAGGAGCCTGTGACCTGTCGCACGAGCGAGGGTACGGCTGTATGTTTCCGGGATGCAGGGCCAGGCACGGGAACGCGGCACCGGGGCCCCAAAGCTGCCATCACCGCATCTATCACCGCCCGCCCCAAGCAAACCAGCCGCACCGAAAGTGCTGCTCGCGTAGGCCCTTTTTGAGCAGCGCCAGCGCGATGTTGCGGGCCGCCACGTTGCTGCGGGCCACACACAGCATCGCCTGCCGGTCGCGCTGAGGCCCTAGCGGCGGCAGCCGCGGCGCCACGTGCGCCACCCACAGCTCCACTGCGTGCGAGATGACGGTCGTCTTGCCTGCGAGCGAGCCAGTGGGGGCGCCCGACACACGCGGCAGTACCGAGCGATGCTTGGGTCCCTTGTGGCGGCGGCGGCGCTGGGCTCGGCAAACAAACGGCCACGCACAACCGGGGCGAAGACGAAAACCAAGGAGCTATCTAGCTAGCGGATGGCGGATCCCAGCATCTCATTTCACCATTCGACACACGCACCAGTGCCCGGCGGCCCCTGCACCAGCTGCACGCCACCGCCGCGCAGCAGCACCGCCTCCACCGCCGCCCGCTGCGCCGGGTTGAGCGACCCCGCCGCCTGCCGCTGGCGCGCTGCCAGCGCCGCCCGGACCTGGCCCGAGCCCGGCGGGCCGCTGGGCCCGCCGGCCGCGGCCGCGGCCGCGGCGGCGCCGTGGCCTCCTGGGCCGCCAAAGATGTTGGAGGTCAGCTGGCCGTCCTTGAGGCACTCCAGCTGCCGGAGCATCTGTGGTTGGGGGCGGGGGGGAAGGGTTGGTTGCGCGGCAATGTAGACAAGTCTGGCCTACAGAGCCGCAGCCCCCCGCCCCCATGCGTGCATCCCGTTGGACGGCTGCTCGGCTGCTCGGCTGCTCGCGCGGTCGCTCACCTTTGACAGCAGCACCTTGGTCTGGCTCTCCTCGGGCGTCTCTAGGTTGTCCGACCTGCGGCAGCGGGCCGTTGCAAGGCAAGAGTTCCGGTAGTAGTAAGTAGGCTGCCGCACGACCACATGCTCGACCGCTGAGCTCGACCGCAGCCTCCCGCTGAGCTTGGCGGGGCCTCCGCCGCACCATGCCCCTGTCACCCGTGCGGGCTGCGGTGCTACTGCGGTGGAAAGCGCTGCCCCGCAGCCCGACCCATCCCTTCCGACACTCGCATCATGATCTGCTTGATGCCCGACACATCCTGCATCGTGACGGCCTGCCGGGTGCCTGTGGGACGGGCAGCCGAGCAGCAGCAGCGCGTAGTCGCTACGTGCGGAGGGGGCGCTTAGGAGGGAGGGCCGCGTGCATGCCGCCCAGCTGCACAGCCATGCCCTGCCGGGGCCGCGCCTGCCCGCAGCCTCACCTCCGGCCCAGTACAGGTTGGCCAGCGTCGCGTTCTTGCCCCTGGCGGACACGCACTTGCCCGTCATGCGGCGGTCGCTGTCCGCCACCTCTATTTGCGCAAAGCTGCCGCGCATGAGGCGCGTCTTGAAGCGCGCCATGCGGACGTGCACCGTCACGTCGCCCTGCTGGGTCGAGGCAGAGTGGGTCAATAAGGGGCAGTCAGGGGCAGCGAGTTGCAGCAAGTAAGGCGCAGCAAGGCGCAGCAAGGGGCGGCCACCCTGACGACGCCTGGACGCCGTCTGCTGGTGCCCGGCCAGTACCGCTTCGCCCCGCCCCGCCCTGCTCGCTGCGCTCTAGCACGCAGGTCTCTGGCAAGACACAAGGGCGGGCGCCCCCAGGTCGCCGCACCTTCTTGCTGCGCGTGAAGACGGCGGTGTGGAAGTCGTGCTTGGTGCGGTCGGGGCTCTGCGCCTCCAGGTACTGCAGCACGCCCACCCATTGCGCCGCCAGCGCCAGCTCCCACTCCTGCGGCAGGCTGAGGTCCACCAAGGCCACCGGCGGCGGCGAGCCGGCTGGCAGGCGCTGCAGCAGTCTGGCGCCGGCGGCATAGGACACAAAGGCGTCCAGAGCGGCGTAGCGGCGCTGGATGGGGGTGCAGGCAGGCGGGGGCAGGGTACGGGATTGATTGCTGGCGTGCGGCGCGCTGTGCAGCGTGCGGCGACGCCGTGGTTGGCGGGCGGCCAGAGTGGTAGCGCCGCCGCGCCATGACATCTTGCCTAGCCTGGCGCGGCTTGCAGGCCTGGTCTGCCAGGTGCATCTTTGCTGCCCGCACAGTGAACAGCCGGGGCTACCGGGGCTGACGCTCGGCGCGTCGGTAATCCACAGCGTGTCGGTCTTCGGCACGTGTTCCACCTCCTTCGGCACGGTCCGGAGAGGCAGCCGCCATTCGTTCGGTGCCGCACTCTTAGGGGATACCTCCATCCCCATGGCACGTCACACGCTGCCGATCACGGAGTGTGCGTGTCGTGACACGGCCCGCACCTGCTTTTCGTCCAGCTGCTGCGCAAACCACTTGCTGTGGTCGATGGTCCGGTCCTTGGCCAGGGTCGAGTCGGGAAAGAGCTGCGTGAAGATCTGGAAGAGGGCCAGCCGCTTGATGCCGCGGTCCTGCTCCTCCTTGAGTGGCGGCACCGCCAGCGTCAGGTCCAGGCCGTGGCGCAGCTTGACGCCTGGCGACGGGGATAGGAGGGCGCCCGAGTTGCATCCAGCTTCTGTTTGCTAGACGTGCCATGCCAGCCATGCACGTGAAGGGGGGTTGGAGTCGGCTGGGCAGAGGTGGAGGCAGTCCGTACTGCCTCCTGTGCGCTGGCCGCGCCGATGTCGGTCCGCAGCAGGTCGGGCGGCAGCGTGGCTGCAGCCGCCCCCGCCCCCCACTCACGCAAGCCATGGCCACGCAACGAGCGCCCAGCAGCGCCGCTCTGCAGCAAACGCAGCGCCCTGCAGCCCACCCCCGCATGCATGCATGCAAGGTAGGTGCGCAAGGCGGCCCACTCCGCTCACCGAAGGCCATGTACACCATGAGCGCGTCCTGCCACACCTCGGCCGCGGCCTTGGGCAGGCAGGGGTCCAGCAGCAGCTTCTGGAGGAGGTTGTTGAGCGGAAAGGGCTGCCGGGGCCGCCGACCCCCTGCGCCCGCCTCCTCCTCCGCGCCCGCCGCCCCTGCGCCACCGCCGCGGCCGGTGGGTGGGCACTGCGGCACCCGCACCAGCAACACGTGCGCGCCGCAGCACAGCTGCACCAGCGCCGTCTGGTCGCCGTCGAACTCGGTGTCAAAGCCAACCACCTCGGGCAGCTTGCAAAGCGCCGGGCGCGCCGGGCCGCTCGCCTTCCCACCTTCCAGCGGCTTGGCGGGCTGCGCCGCCGCTGCTGACTGGCCCTTGCCTTTGCCCTTGCCCTTGCTCTGCTTCCCTGGCGCCGGCGGCGTAGCCAGAGCCTCAGCCTCAGCCGCCGGCGGTGGCGGCGGCGGCGTGGCCGGCTGCGCCGGGACTGCGCTCCAGCCGGCGGTGAGCCAGGACACGTCGTCGTTGGTGACGGCGTCGTGGAGCCGCTCGCGTACGGCCAGGCAGCTGAGGCCCAGCACCGGGGGGTCCAGGGAGACCACCAGGTCGGGCCGGTGTTGGTGCGGAGGGCGCGCCTGCTGCTGCCGCGTCGACCTTGGAAGGCGGGTCGGAAGCGGCAGAGCTGACGGCTGCGGAGGCTGCTGCCTCCATGATTGCTGCGGCGCTGCCGGAGCTGGGGCTCGAGGCGGCGCCTGCTGCTGCTGCTGCTGCTGCTGCTGCTGCTGCTGCTGCTGCTGCTGCTGCTGCTGCTGCTGCGCCGGCCGCAGGAGCTGGGATGACGGCGGCGGTACCGCTGACGGTTGCGGCGGCTGCGGCCGCCGCGTCGGCGTCGGCGTCGGCGTCGGCGTTGGCGGCGCTGCGTGCAGCAGCTGTGCAGGCGGCGGCGGCAGCGCGGCTGGCAACGGCGCCACCGGGGCGTAGGCGCCGCTGCCTGATGCGCTGCCTTGGCTAGAGCGAGCCGCCAGCTGCCGTGATGGCGCCGGGGGAGCAGCATGTGCCCCTGTGCCGCTGCTGGAATCTGGGGACAGGCCCGCTGCCGCTGGAGGCAGAGGCGGTGCCGGCGGTGCCGGCGTCGGCTTGGGCTGCTGATCTGCATGGGGGCGAGGGGCTGCCGATGGCTGATCGCTGGGTGGAGGTGCGGCCGCGTGGGGCGCCGCAGCGGCGGACACCGCGGCCCACTGCGCCGCCTGCGCCTTGGCGGCTGCGCTGAGGGCGAGCGCGGGTGTTGGGGTGGCTGCGGATGAGGGTCCCGCGCCGGCGCTGCCGTTGCTGCTGCTGCTGGCAGCCGCTGCGCTGCAACTGCTGAGGTGGCTGGCAGGTGGGGCTGGTCTGCTGGCGAGACTGGGCAGCGCACTGGTGCTGGTGCTGGGGGTGAGGAGCGCGGCGCTGCTTGCGCGACTGTCGCTGCCAAGCGCCTGCAGCGTCGCGGTTGACGCGGAGAGCGAGGATGCCGACGCCGACGCCAAGCCCGAGAAGGCTGAGGGCGACAGCGAGGCCATGCTGGTGTTGCGGGAGTAGCTGTCAGCCGTGGTGCTGCGCTCGGCGGCCGGGCGTTCTGGGGCAGTGCTCCTGGAAGATCTTGGCACGGGCGGCATCACGGTCGCGCTCTCCACCGCGCGTGAGGAGCTGACGCCGGAGGTGTGATCCGACAATTGCAGGAAGCTCTGCAGATCTGCTTCAATGCGAGGGTTCCTGGCCTGCTGTTGCTCCTGTTGCTGGCTGCTTGCCGCCTGCATCCCCACGCCTTGAGATGGGCGCGAGGATGGCAGGGGCGGTGCCGGGGCATCGGCGGCTGATTTAGAGCCGGTCGTCCCCATGGCAAGTTACACAGCACCGTGCGCGGCTAAGGCGCTGCTGCACGGCGCTGGAATAAGAGCGCCGCGTCGCGGCCTGAGCGACCAGTTGAAGCTGGCGGCCAGTGGTCATGAGCCCCTGCGGCAGCGAAAGTCGGTAGTTGACAGCAGACTGCACTAGCAATGCCGAACAGGGACATGGTTTTGCGAATGTGTGAAATGCTTCATGCTGCAGGGCTTCACGGGTCCATCCGGCGTCACGGGTTCATGATAGGGCCAGGCGACCTGCCGCCAAGCTTGCCCCTGGGACTGCGAAGAAGTTGTCAAGTGCATAACCCCTCCATCCCTCGATATGTGCAGCGCATGCATGAACTGGTAGAAGCGTCAGAGGCAGCGCGGCACGCACAGCACGCGTGTCCATGCAATTTTCATGCACCCTTAACCCACATGCACACCTGTGAGCGTCCTGTGCATTGCTGCAATCACCAGTATTGTATCCGCATGTCCTTGTGCCAAAAGGAAACGTTACAGACCGCGATAGTCACTCGAAGCCGAACACAAGGCTCACACGCATCCTGCTGCACAGTCAAGCGTGATATATCACACATATCAAGCTGCTCGAAGAACGTCGCGTTGACCAACTTGGATTGGAGTCGCTAGTGAGCTAGGACAGTGTTCGGCGAGGCGTGGATGCCTGTGCCGTGCTAAGAACATATATTGTATATAGCGAGGCAGTAGCCAGGCCGGGGGCTCGTCGGAGAGTGCCGAAGCTTCCGGCCGCGGCGCCATGGGGCGAATAACGGAGCGTATGATCCGCCAGGTAAGTCGATCAGGCGGGCTTGTGAAGGGGGAGACTCGGGGCACTGACGCCGGCTGCGCTTATTGCAGAGGGCGGAGCACAACGAAGGCATGGTGTCCACGCTGGAGGAGGTGGCACTGCACCAACAGAACATCGAGAAGATAGAGGCGCTGGGGCAGCTGTGCCCCAAGCTCAAGATCCTGTACCTGCAAAACAACCTCATCGGCAAGATACAGAACCTGCACAAGCTCAAGGTGCGGGCCTGGCGGGGGCAGGGGCGGGGGACCGTTCATGCCCAACACACAGCGGCATGTAGGCTGGCCGGCATCCCACCCGCAGCCACGCCGTGGGCTCAAACCCTCCCCACCGCCCCCGCGCCATGCACCCAACATAGGAGCTGGAGTACCTGAACCTCGCCATGAACAACATCACCAAGCTGCAGAACCTGCAGCGGTGCGAGAGCCTGACGAAGCTGGACCTGACCATCAACTTTGTGCCCAAGGCGGGCCTGCTAACGGTGGAGAGCCTGTGCGCCAACATCCACCTGAAGGTGGGGGCCTGGGGCCCACCGGCTCGCTGACAGCGGCGGCAAGCACTCCCAGGGGAACACAAGGCTGAGGGTTGCTGGCGGGCTCCGGTGACCCGACCCACATGCGGCACGGCCCACCCACATGGCGCGGATGGACGCCGCGTGTTAGGGGCGTGGTGGACGGCGCGGCAAGAGCCGGGGCCCCTGATCCTGGGCCTGACATTCCAGCTTAACGCGCTGCGGCCGCTGGCCCCGCTCCCCAGGAGCTGTACCTGCTGGGCAACCCCTGCTCCGACTGGCACGGCTACCGACAATACATCGTGGCCAAGCTGCCGCACCTGCAGAAGCTGGTGAGGCGGGGGCGGGCTGGCCGCAGGGTCTCGGAGCCGGGGCAGCATGGCGCAGCGCCGCTAGGGCATACGTGTCCGGGCCTGTTAGGACTATGGCAAGAAGGGGCAGGCCTCGCACCGTTGCTGGACCCCACGCTTCCGTGCAGGCAGCCCCTTTCTGCCCCGCCACATGCCCCCTCCTACATACCTTACCGCAGCACCCACTGCCCCCGCCCCGCTCCACACCCACCAGGATGGCGTGGCCATCAAGCCCTCGGAGCGCATCGCCGCGGCGCAGGCGCTGCCGGAGCTGGAGGCGGCGCTGCTGACCGAGCTGAGCGCTGAGGGCGTGGACGTGGCTGCCGCGGGGGCGGTGGAGGACGACAGCCTGTACGACGAGAGCGGCGTGGTGGCGGGCGAGATCCCGGAGCCGGGCTACGTGGACGAGAAGGGCGAGCTGCTGCGGCCGTGGTGCCCCGCCACACGCATCCTGGAGCACCGCGAAAATGTGGGTGGCGGGACGAGGGGAAGGGGGTGATGGGCCCGGGTGCAGCAGGCTGGCGGCGGGGTGGGGGCTGGGTACCAGGGCCTGGGGGGATGGGGCGGAGGGCAATGGTGCAAGGGGATGGGGTGCGATGCAGCGTCAGGCTGCCAAGGGTTCGTGGCTGCGGCGGTCTTGGCTGATGGCGAGTGTCGGCCGGATTTCACACAACGTGAGTCGGCCAGTCCTCAGCACGAGGGCAGAGGTGCGCCGGGGAGGGCCGAGCCGCGTGTCTCTTGTGGTGGTGGCCCCCACAGGAAAAGGCCAACCAGCAGGTTGAGGAGAAGAAGAAGGCGGCCTCCAGCAGCAACAGCACCAGCAAGGCCGTGGAGGAGGTGGGGCAGGCAAAGCCCAAGCGCCACAACGAGTTCCCGCCCCTGGCCGACGGCGAGCGCGTCTACCAGAAGAACGAGGGCAGGTGCGCCGCCGCCTCGCCTCGCTAACCCCCGCCCCCACAGCGGTCGCTGGGCCGCAGTGCCAGGGCTCCTCTGCCGCCACGTACCCGTACGCCCTCCTGCCTCACATCCCACCCCTCCGCGCGCCTGCTGCTCTACGCGCGTTCAACACAACGCTGCGGCAGGTGGGATTTCTCGATGGAGGAGTCCGCTGACGGCTCCAGCCTGGTGCTGGAGGTGGCGGTAGGGCGCTACCTGGACACCTCGCTCATCCAGTCGGACCTGCAGCCCACCTATGTGCGCCTGCTGATCAAGGGCAAGCTGCTGCAGCTGCTGCTGCCCTGCGAGGTGCGGCCCGACGCGGCCAAGGCGCAGCGCAACGTCACCAACGGTGCGCGGGGCACGGACTGGCCGTGGCGGGGCCGGGCGATGGGCCCCATGGAGCCGGGGTCGGAGCACAGAGGCCGCTGCGGCAGGCAAGCGGCCGCTGCGCCGGCAGGCGCACACCGGGCCGCTCGCCGCATCCCCAGAGCACCCGTGACGGCATGCTGGTGTGACAGCTCCACCTGATCGCGCTTGCGTTGTGTCGGTGCAGGCATGCTGGTGCTGACCATGCCCAAGGAGAACCCCGCCGAGCCGGTGGTGGACATGTCCAAGCTGCGGCCCAAGGTGCCCGGCACCACGGGCACGGCGGCGCCGGGCGCGGCGGCGGCGGCAGCTGCGACCACGACGTCCGGGCGGGCGCCGGCGGGGGTGGGGCCTGCAGCGCAAGGGCCGGGGCGGCAGCAGGCCAACGGCGGGACGTCCATCTACAGCATCGTCAAGACGCCCGGGGGCGACAACGGCGACTTCATGATCAAGGAGCTGCGGCGGGCGGCGGTGACGGCGGCGGATGATGACGACGGGGACGAGCCGCCAGCATTATGAGGGGTTGGGGGCATGCAAGACTGGGTGAAGGGTTGGCGGAAGGAGTAGTGCGAGGCTGAGCGAGCCTGAGCGGAGAGCGTGTGCGGCGTGTGCGAGGTCTGTGTGTCGAGTAGGTGTGCACGTGCAAGCTTTGTGTGTAACGGAGCCTGCCGGGGGCATGACTTGATCATGCGTCAATTTTTCAAGACTTCACCGTACGAGCAGGTGTCAGCGCCGATGCCGGTTGGCGCTTGCGCCGCTGGTGGAGAAGGAGGACAGGAAGATTGAGGTGAAGGAATTAGGAGGGGAAGGAGGTGACTTGTTTTACGCCGGCGACGGACGAGAAGAACGAGTGGACAACGAGCCCGTGAAGAGCGGCTGAGGGGGCGGCGGGAGGTAGGCAATCGCAGGGTGGGGGCAGGGGGTGCTCAACTTGTGGATGGCTCCTCTGGAGCAGGGCCTGCTCTGGAGGGATACCTCTTGCAGGCTAACCATCTTGCACCAAACTATAATAGGAACATCCATTGCAGAAGCTCAGTAGTCCACACGATTTCCATTCGCACGCCAGCTGCCGGAATGCTTCCGCGCACGCGAAGGGCATGCGCGTGCTTTTAGCTGTCATCAGCACTTTACTGTTGGGCGCATGGTCATCGGCGACAGCGAGCGACCTTGACCTTGTGCAGCGCTGCTTCAACAAGGCTTACAACGCAACTCTTCCCACGACCTTCACATCTTTCCTATCCAACCAGCCGGTCAGGTCTGTCAGCAGCGCGTTCTACTGCCTAGCGGACGCGCGAGCACATGTGCTGACCCACCCATAATTGGCATTCTTCGCCCCACCTCTACCCTTGTGTAGCCTCAACATCTCCCACGTCTGGCCTACGGGACTACATTGCAGCGGCCATGCTGCGACCGTGTTCACCACCGCCACGGTTGACCGCCTACACCACCTGGAAGCGCTCTGCCGCGCGCTGCCCGGCGTCACCGTGGCGGGGTCGGTGTACGTGCCTCTGCTGCAGCGCGCGATCCGCCCTCTCACATCCGCCAACGTAGCCATCCTAGCGGCAGCCCACAACCGCACCCAGGTGCGCCGGGCTCCGTGCGGACTGTTATCAGCACGCCACTCCACACTCCTAGCTGCCTTCAGTCCGGAACCTTCTCCGCACCACCCGCCCAACGCCCCATAATCCAATCCCCGGACAGGAAGCGCACGCGCGCGCCGAGGCCGGCGGCGCCAGCGGCTCCTGCTGCCTGCAGCTGCTGCTGCTGGTGGAGCTGGCGGGCGACGCCGCGCTGGCGGGCCTGGTGCCCATAAACGCGCTGCGCAACGCGGCGCTGCTCACCGTGCGCAGCCCCCTGGCGGCCATGATCGATGTGGACCTAGCGCCCAGCGCCACTACAGCCCCGCTGCTCCGCGACCCCGCCAGGTGGGGGCGCTGGGCAGGGACCCGGTGATTGAGGCCGCTCGCCGGCTCTCCCCGGTGTTGCTGGGCAGGGCCAGGCAGCCGACGGCGGCGGCTTCAGCACACGGCCCCCTGCCGCGACTTGACGTGCGGCGCAGCATCCGCATGCTACATGCTGGTGCCGTGCACGGGGCAGGGGTCGCCTGACGGCCCGCGGCTGCCGCTGCCCCGGGGCAGGGTGTCGCAGATGCTGGCCGCGCCCGAGGCGGTGTGGGTGCTGCCCGCCTGGGAGGTGAGCCCCCGCTTCAACCTGACGGAGGCCAAGCACCTGGCGGACGTGGTCGCGCATGGTGGGTGCTGGGGTGAGGGAGGCACTGTGGGCACGGGGCCGCAGGGACTGTTCACGCGCCTGCAGCTCACGATGAATTTCAGCAGCGAGGGGCTGGGGCGGCGTACCGCTGCTAGGCGGTAGGCAGCATGCGGGGCCGCTGGTCAGCGCCACAGCACATGGGATGCGAGCGCATGGGCGTCGGACGATGGGCACCGACCCATGTGGTACGCTACCCTGCACTGCGCCGGCCTGCTGCGGGGCCTCCCTCGCCTCCAGGTGACAAGCAGCGCCTGGGCCGGCTGTGGTCCAGCCACCACATCCGCATGTTCTCCGAGGACATCTACGCCCGCGGACACAATGCCACGGACTATGCGCGGTGGGTCGGGGGCTTAGTTCCAGTTGTCGTGCATGGCCCTGTGGCCAGCAATTGCTTTACATCTACCTTCGGTGGGGCCTTTCGTGCGCGGCGCGGTCCGGCACCGCGGCTCGTGTGGCCTTACGCCTCGAGTCGCAGCTACCGTGTTTTAGGGCGCTTGGGCGGAGCGGGCGGCCTCGCCCGCGGCACTGGCACATGCCACAGTCCCGGGGCCCATGTCCGCCGTTGGTCCCGCTGCGCCGTGCAGGTGGCTGACGGCGACGGAGCCCTACTCTGCGACACACGAGCAGGGCTACGAGCCGTGGGGCTTCACCGCCAGGTCGGTTCCGCCGCTGCCCCGCTCCACTCTGGAACAACACTACGCTGCCTCGCATGCCCTTGCCTAATTTGCTGTCCCTACGCGCCGTTCTCACCAAAGGCCGGCCACCCTCATAACCCCCGTGCCCGCCCCCAGGGCCAACCTAGGCCACCCCTGCCTCTCACCGCACCTAAGCCGCCATCCATCGCGCACACCCTGTCGCCAGTCCTGTCCCTGCCCACCCCGGTCCCTCTGCAGCGCTCGGCACACGGCTCACCCATATAACTCATCGCATTCATCCACATGCCACACCCTGTCCCCGGCCCCTGGTCCCTCCGCAGCGCCCGCCACCTGGCACACCCCTACGACGCGCGCTTCCGCGGCTGCTTCCGCGACAAGGTCACCCACGTGGCCTCCCTGGCGGCGGCGGGCGGCCGCTTCCTGGTGCTGCCGGGCGCCTGGCTGGTGCACCTTCCGCACGAGTCGTCGGCGGCAGCGGCCATAGCGTTTAACCGAACCGAGGAGCAGCAGGCAGCGGCGAGAGCGGCGGCGGGAGGGGGGCCGGGAGCCGGAGCGGGAGCGGCGGCGGGACTCGCGGCGCCGGCGGGCGATGCCGTGCGGCAGGCGGCGCTGGCAGCTCTGAAGAAGGTGTGGAGGACCAGGCAGAGCCGGGCGTTGCACAGCTTCGATGCACCTGTGCGGGGCGGCGGCCTGGCCGGCCGTGCTTCTGCCCTTGGCTGGTGGAGCGCAGCCATTACGTCCGGAGGTGCGCTGTCAAGCGCCGACAGTATCAGGGCTGCCATCGTTGCTCCTCGCTTCCTCCACAGGCCGTGTCGTACAAGGGAGTCCGTACGGACAAGTTTACGCTGCACAAGGCGCTCTCCATGGTGACCAGCGATGACGCGTACGCAGCTATGGCCGCGGGCAGCTACGTGCCCGCTGTAGGAGGTCAGTTTGAGCACTGCCGGCGGGTGCTGCCCTGGTTGCGACGGCGCGCCCGGGGCGCTGCATAGCGGCGCCTCGCAGGTGGCCGGCGCTTGTTGGAGTGGGCCAGCATCGGAGGGGCTGGTGCAAAGGCTCCTGGGTGCCTACCCCGATGCCGGGCACAGGGGGCACGGTTGCCGAAGCCCGGCCGCGCAGTTTTACTCATTAGTAGCTTGTGTGATTGCTGAAGGCTGCACGAAGGATGTCCGCATGTTCGCGCCGTTTTAGCAAGCTCGGTGCTAGAGTGTGAAGTGTCACACCAGGTGGTGTAACCTGTCCTTGGCGGCAAGACGCTTCCTACCCCTGCCTACTGAGGTAGCCCTGCTGCATGTCTTATGAACATGCCAAGGGTGTGGTACGATCGATTGTTTTTGCAAAGCGAGGCTGCATGGTTTTCGTCCAGGTGCAGCTCGTCCGAGGGAGTGGAAGCGGCGCTCAGATATTGATTACTGAACACCTGGAAGATTGAATATGCCTGTGAAGTCATACTAATCAACTAAACCACTGAACTCTTGGTCAACCCTGCGACGCTTCTAATACGACCGCTCACAGAGAGGCAGCAGCGAAGCGTACTTGCTGCGCATAGCATACTTGAGCAAGCTGCACTTGTAAAGCATTGTCAGCCGTGACATTCCATGAGCACAACACAGCTTCGCGTCTGTCAACCCACTTAGCACCACTCGCGCTGGCAGCTTTGTCTGCTGACCGAGCGCTTGTACGTTGCGGCGCGCCAGGATGGTCGGCGCAAGCAGCATGGCAACCCGGCGGTTCAGTTGCCCAGTCGTGCAAGCTCACCGAGCACGCACCGATTGTGCAGCAGTGCGCTAGCGAGCCCTGCGCTATGTCGCACGGCGAGCCCGGCGGGAGCTCGGTCGGGGGCTGCTGCGACGACTCGAGAGTTGCCAAACCCGGCGGGGGACCGGCGGTCAGCCGCTGCACCGGCAACGCCCCACGGCGCAGCTCCGGGCCCCGTCCGAGCAGCTCGGGGCCCCATCAGCCAGCGCAGTTGCCATGCCGACAACGTGCACGGAACGCTCCATGGCTGCAGCAGCGCACCCTCGCCCTGCTGGTCGCCCTGCTGGCTGCCGCTGGCGTGCTGCTGGCGCGGCCCGCAGCGGCCACCTGCAGCGGCACCACCTGGAGCGCCGGCGGCACTCCGCTGTACGAATGCTCAGCCAACACCACAGTCTACGCAGCCTCGGCAGTCACGACGCCGTCGACGGCCATAGCTACCACTGCGGGGGGACTCAACGGGCCACCCATCTTCGCCCTGGGCTCCAAGTGCGTTCGTAGCCTGCTCGCGGAGCCGCGATCCCGCGCGCCCCACGCTACCCAGCGCCGCTAGGCGCTGTCCAGCGGACTACGCCCACCACCAGCCCTGGTCCTTCTGGTCGGGGGTCTTCTGGCATGTTGGCTGCAGCTCCGCGCTACATGGGGTTGACGGGCTGCGTCCTCCGGCGCCGGGCGGGTGGCACGAGGCGTGCTGCTGCACTGAGCCTGACGGAGCCCGCTGCTGCCTCCCTGGTGTGCTGCTGGGACCGCTGCAGGTGCCTGAATGCGGAACCGTCAAACACCACGCAGCAGGCCAGCACCTGGTACACGGTAGGCAGCGGGGTGCGGCCCCTCCCTTGCGGATGGCGGACACCATCGGATGGCGCTGGCAGCGCGGCAGGGCGCCTGAGGCCAGGGCCCACAATGTACGGGCCAGCGCAGGGGTGACCAGAGCCTGGGTCTGGCTCGCTGGGCGGGGACTTGGCGGCTGACGCTGGCAGCGAGGTGCCCGTCGCGACGGCAGCTTAGGTTACGCATTGCGGATGCGGCACGTGTGTAGACGGCAGCCAGCTTTGAGCCCGCACGGGCGGCTGCGCGCGCGCTCAGCTCGTACGGGTGGCGGCGGTGTGGTCTGGGCCTGGCCGCAGCGCGCTCACCTGACCTTGGAGCATCGGCCCGTTTGAAGGGGCTGCCGAGGGGGTCGTACCGCAAGATGCCAGCGCCCGCTGGCGCACCCGCAGCTCCGCCGCAGCCGGTGCAAATGTTTGCCTGCCTGCCTGCCTGCCTGCCTGCCTGCCTGCCTGCCTGCCTGCCTGCCTGCCTGCCTGCCTGCCGGCTGCCTGCCTGCCTGCCTGCCTGCCTGCCTGCCTGCCTGCCTGCCTGCCTGCCTGCCTGCCTGCCTGCGCAGGGCAACAACGGCCTCACGACCTGCAACATTACAGGTGGGGACGGGTCCTGGCGGAGGGGAGCGAAGGCGTGCGGGCACCTGCGGCTGGTGTGCTGCGTGGCCAGTGCCCAGGCGGCCAGCGGCCAGGCTAGGATTTCGGTGCACAGGTATCAAACGTCCAAGGACAGCCTCGGCCGTGGGCAGCACTTGCGTTTGCTGGGACCCCAGCCCGCATCCCTTGCCCCGTCCCTCGGCAGTGATGTTCGAGATACCGCTGTATGCGCTGTCCGTGGGCATCTTTGTGGTGCACAAGAACGCACAGAAGTAGGTGGCCGGGAGCTCGGCTAGGCACAAGCGGTCGGGCGCGCCGTCGCCCGTCCGGGGTTTCTAGCTGGCGAGCTGTCACGTGGTGGCCGGGAAGCAGCAGGGCTGGCAGCCATGCCGCTAGCCGCGTTGACCTGGGCGCTTGGCGGGGACCGTGTCACGGGCGTAAGGCTGGGATGCTTGCGTTCGTGTTGCGGCCAAGTGTCGCGGCGCTGCCGTGGGCGTCACAGTCACAGCTCACGGCCAACTGTGCGCGCCACGGCGCCCAGGGCCACCACGCCGCGGCTGACGCAGCGCGCGTCTCCGGTTTGCCGCGCGCAGGTCCAACATTGCGCCCAACCTCATCCTGCACACCGTGTCTGGCACCAACGTCCAGACGAACTGCAGCTCGGACCCCGCGGCGCGCTGTGAGCTGGCGGATGATGCCTTTTGGTACAGCTGCGACGTGTCCACCTACACGGCCTTCGTGCGGGGCATGACCTTTGGCGTGCAGGACAACGGCTTCAAGGTACGGCAGCAGAGTGCCAGGCTAGCAGCCCTCGCATCTTTGTCGGTAGACTATCGATATAACGGGTACGGCGGCTGGTGTTGGCGGCCTGGGCTCGGCGGTCCGGTCCGGTACCCTCGGCGGGGGCTCGGCGTACTGGTTCCGCAAGGCAGGCAGCGGACGCGGTCTGCCAATGGTGTCGGGCTCATTTTGTGCGCTTGGTGGCCCCGCCCGCAGGTGTTCGACGCTGTCCGCGCCATCGGTCGCCGCGCCTTCGTGCCGCCGCCGCCCATGTCGTCACCGCCGCCGCCGCCCAGCCCCCCGCCGCCGCCGCCCAGCCCGCCTCCACCGCCGCCCAGCCCGCCTCCACCGCCGCCCAGCCCTTCGCCTCCGCCGCCCAACCCTTCGCCGCCGCCGCCCAACCCTTCGCCACCACCACCGAGCCCACCGCTTCCACCTCCCAGCCCCCCCCCCCCCCCCCCCCCCCCCCCCCCCCCCCCCCCCCCCCCCCCCCCC
>BDDC01000946.1:26075-37866 GCA_001662425.1 Chlamydomonas sphaeroides | reverse complement strand
GGGCAGGGGGTGAGGGCTGGAGCTGGGGGTGAGGGCTAGGGAGGGGAGTGAGGGCTGGGGCAGGGGGGTGAGGGCTGGGGCAGGGGGGTGGGGCAGGGAGGGATAGAGGGACGGGACAGGGGTTGAGCGGGGAGGGGGTGGAGGGCTGCTGGGGCAGGGGGTGGAGGGAGGAGGTGAGGGGAACGAGTGAAGCGGATGGGGAGGAGGATGGGATTGAGGGTTGGGGCAGAGGAGACCGGGCGCCGGGCTGCGGGTCGCGGGGGTGGTGGGAGCGGCAGGGCGGGCAGCAGACGCAGAGCGCGTGGGGGCGACAGGTTGTGGACGGGGGTGGATGGGGCGCGTCCCTGATTGCCAGCTGCAGGAGGGCGCTGCGCCGAGCCCGGAGGTGGGGCTGTCGGGATGCAGGCCGGGGCGCAGGCGGGGCGCAGTGCACCATGCGCCCCCTCCCTCCCCCTGCCCTCCCCTCCCCTGCTCCTTGCGCCTTGCTGACAATCTCGCGCGTCGCGCCCCCTCGGCTGCCCTCGCCGCCCCCCCCCCGCTCCCCACCTCCCCAGCCCGAGCTGCAGCCCAGGGCCAGAGGCCTGCCTCCCCCAACACAACACTGCTGCGCAAGTGGCTACGTACCATTGACTCACCTTACATGCCATCAAGTGACCCTGCACCCGCCGCCCTCCCACCCCCGCCTCCTCAGCCCGACCTGCAGCCCGAGGGCCACGACTACCTGCCCCGCGTCTTCTTCGCGGACCCCAGCGGCCAGGTGCAGCCAGGGGGCCGGTCTCCGGGGGAGAGGCGGCCGGGGAGTGGGGCCCAGGGCTTTGGGGCAGCGGCGGCAGCGGCGGCAGCAGCGGCAGCAGCAGCGCTCCCGCATGTGCCCCTGCCAGGGCTCTGCTGCACGCGAGCCAGGCGCGCCCGGGCCGGGAGGGGGGGGGCCGGCGGCCGGCGGGCCTCCTGCCCCTGCACTGCGCAGCGGCCGCCCTGCCCCTATGCTCCCCGCCCTGCCCCTATGCTCCCCGCCCTGCCCACCCCCCAACGCCCGCCCTCTTCCGCTCCCCGCCCGGCCCTGGTCCGCCCTGACCCGAACCCATTTCCCGCAACCGCCCGCCCCCTCCTCAGCTGCGCATGGACGTGAACAACACGCAGGGCGATGCCTCGGCGCCCTACTACTACAGCACCGCACACGAGGTGCGGGTGCGGAGGACGGCGTGGGGGGTGGGGGGGAAGACTGAGACGAGAAGAGAGGGGCCCGCAAGATGGGCAGGCAGGGGCCGGGGGCGCGCGGCTGGGCTGCCTCCGCCAGCTGTGCGACCACACCCGGTGGCTGCTGCGCCTTGCGTGAGGGGTGTGGGCGAAGGGCAAACCCGGGGCGGGGAAGGCCAGCGGCGGCGCCCGACGGAAGGCCAGTGGCGGCGCCCCGAAGCGCAGCCTCGCCGGACAGGAGATGGGCGGGCCACGCATGCGCCCCCCCTCCCCGCCCTTCCATCCCCTTTCCCCCGCCAGTGCCCACTGAGCCCCGCTGCCGGGCGGCTTCCCCCAACCCGGCCCCCACTTCCCCTTATGCTCCCACCCGCCTGCAGGTGCTCAAGAGCATGCGCTCCTTCCTGGCCAGCCACTGGGAGTTGGAGGGCACAGACGTGTACCAGGGGGACCTGCTGGAGGACCTGCCGTAGGGATGAGCGGGGAGGGGAAGGAGGTGGGGGACCTAGCTAGGCGGGTGGGGCCGGGGGCAGGCAGACGTTTGGGCCATTAGACCGGGGCCGGTGCCTTGTGAATTCCGGTGTCATTGGCAGTCCCTTGCAGTGGCGGGCCGGCGGCCGGCCGGCCGGTGCTGGAGGGGTTGCTGCTGTGAAGTGCTGTGAAAGGCGGCTGTAAAGCGGCTCCGGTGGAACTTGCGCCTCGCTCCGTCAGGGCGACATGGTTCCAAATTCAGAACCGGCGCGGAAGTCGAGGACATGGTTACAATGGCCTCGTCCCCCCTGAGCAGCGTCGCGCTGCCCCGGCACACCCGCCCGCCCGCCACCACTCCCCCTCCCCATGCAGAGCACCGCCCCGGCGGGCCACCCGTGGACTTCCCTCACGCTCCCAACCGCGGCCGCCGGCACGTGCACCCCAAACCTGCCACTCTCGCCTCTTCCCCAGTCCGCGCCAGCCCTAGCGCGGCCCCGGCGGCCCCAACCCGGCCCCCCCTCCGCAGCAGGCTGCCGCCGCGATGCCGCGGCACAAGCAGCAGCAACAGCAGCCGCGGTCGCCCAAACCCCATTCCCTATGCATGCACCTATTGCACTGCGACACCTCTCACCGCCCGCATCTGCCTGCCTGCCTCGGCCTCCTCGCGCAGCCCCACCACACGCTGCGCTGCCGCCTGCCGCCAGCAGCCCCTCCCGCTCACACCGCCCGCAGCCCCTTCCGGCCCTCTCCGCACTCGGCTAACGGGCACCGCAGGCGCCGCACACCCTCTTCGTTCTTCTCCTCACCGGCTTCCTGCCAGCGCCAGTCACCACACCGCAACCACAGCCTCCGCTCCCCACGCCGCTCTCTCCGCTGCAATCCACGCGCGGGCCCGCCTCCGCCGCCACTCCGTGCGGCCCCCCTCCGTGCGGTCCCCTCACGCCGCCTTGCGCTCCCGCTGCCTCCTCGCCCGCAGCGCCGCCTGCTCCGCCTCGTCCATCGTGGTGCGGTGCGCCTGCGGGGGCAGCACCAGCAGCAGCGGCAAGGGAGCGAAAAAAGGGATGTGCAGGCTGGCGGACAGCAAACCACAGGTTGCACTCACACGAGCGCCACAACGGGCGAGCGACTCCGATGCCCCGGACAGCCCGTCACGGATGCCCCAAGAGCCCCCCAGCCGTCGCCCGCCCTTCCAGCCCCTGTGCACCCCCTCACATGCCCGCTCCCCCCGCACGCACCTGCGCAAAGGTGTTGATGCACGACACCACGAACAGCCCCATGAGGGCAGCCAGGCCGTAGCCCCACAACTCGCCCAGCGTGTCGGGCAGCGCAGCGACCGCCAGCCGCCGCATCTCGGCCGGGGAGCGCAGCACGGCGGCGGCGCGCGACCACCACCAGGCCCGCTGCGACAGCGTCTCCGCGCCCTTGGCCAGCAGCTGCAGCGGTAGGGGGCGTGGCATGGGGCGACGTCAGGGACCCCGCTCCCGCTCCCAGCCCCACTGCCCAAGCCCCATGGCCCCAGTCCCTTTCCCTCCTCCTCACTCCTCACCGCCTGCACCTCCCCACCCCGGCCTGGCACACTGCCGCGCCACTGGGACTTCCGCTGGCCCCCTCGCCATGGTCAGCCTCCTCCCCTCCTCCCTGCCCTCGTTCCGGCCCCCTCGCACCTTCGCCTGGTACTTGGCGATGCTGCGGTTGATGTAGCCGTGCAGCGCCCCTGCGGGGAACAGCGCCGGCGGCAGCACCGCCTCCAGCGCCCCCAGGATTGCCTCGCGGCTGTGGCGGCGGAAGAGCGCCAGGAAGAAGAGCACCTGGGGAGGAGGAGACGCAGCGGGGATGGGAGGGAAGAGGGGTTGAGAGTCCGTGCGGCTCAGGCATAGACCGTCGGGCAAACCCACCTCAGCCTAGCTCCGACAGCTCCCAGCCCCCTTTCCCTGCCGCCATCCCACCCTCCTCTCCCCACCTCACCCCTCCCGCCCTACTACCCCCACCGCCCCTCCCCACCGGCCCCTCCCCACCGGCCCCTCGGGCCGCACCTGTCCCGACACCTTGATGAGGCCCTTTCCGATTAGCGTGGCGCCAAAGAAGGTCCAGAAGGGCAGCATGAAATTGCCGCAGCAGAGGCCGCACAGGTCGAAGGCGGCGTTGGGCCAGGAGGCGAGCGCCAGGATGCCCCAGAAGCCGCGCGCCCGGATGAAGGCCACCATCCACTGCTCGCAGCGCGCCACCACGCGCTGCAGCAGGCTGGCGTGGTGCTGCACGCGCAGGGCCTTGGGAGGGCGGAGCGAGGGAGGGAGGGATGGGGCGGGAGGCAGGTGGGGGAAGGTGGGGGAGCGGGAGGACGGCAGGGGAGGGTGGGATGGGGAGGGCGGGGTGGGGAGGGAGGGGAGGGGCGCGATTAAGCGGGTGCCGTGGGATCATGCGATGGGCGATCGCAGCGCTGTCCGTCAGGCCCCGGTGATCGCAGTGTCGCAATCACAGCCCCACCTCCTCCATCTCCACCATCTCCACCGTCTTGCGGCCCGCCGCCGCCGCCGAGTACGACAACCAGTACGGCGGGATCTCGCCCACCGCCGTACCGATGCCCCACAGCACGCCGGTCACGATGACCTGGCGGCGGGCGAGGCAAGGCAGGAGGGGTGGGGGTCAGAAGTTGTGGTAAGGGCGGTCTGTAGCACAAGGCTCTTCACGCGCGACGGCCGCGGGTGGGCCCCTGCGCCAAGAGCACGGCAACGGGCTGGGGCGAGGGGGCCTAGGGGGCCTAAGGGGGCCTAGGGGGCCTAAGCGGGCCTAGGGCCCAAGGGGCCTGGGGGCCTAGGGGCCTGCTGCGCGAGGGGGCCTAGGGGGCCTAGGGGGCCTAGGGGGCCTAGGGGGCCTAGGGGGCCTAGGGGGGCCTAGGGGCCTAGGGGCCTGCTGCGCCTAGGCGGCCATGCAGGGGCCTAGGGGCCTGCTGCGCGAGGGGGCCATGCAGGGGCCTAGGGGCCTGCTGCGCGAGGGGGCCTAGGGGGCCTAGGGGGCCTAGCCCTAGCCAGGGGGCCTAGGGGGCCTGGCTAGTCGCGGCAGCGAGCCTCCCCTCACACGCCGCGGTGCCCCGCAGCCGCAGCTCACCTTCCTAAACAGGTCCCCGAACCCCACGTCCTCCGGCGCCGCCTCCCCGCAGTGGAAGCCCTCGCTGCTGTACCACACGTCGCCGCGCGTGTCGAACTGCAGGTGGCCGCACGTCTCGGCTGCCAGACACACCTGCGGCCGGGGGGAGGGGAGAGCGGGCGGGCGGGCGGGCGGGCGTCAGTGAGGGAGGGGGAGGGGGAGCGGGACCGGGCGGGAAGGCCCCTCGGGGCAGGAACGCATGGCGGCGGGGGCGTGAGGGCGCCATTGCCCCAAGCCGGGCAGCTGTCGGCAGGGGCGCACAGCGACGAGCGCGTGCGCGTGGCCCGCACCACGGTTCACACCCGAGTCCACACAAAGTGTTCCACTGGGGTCCACGGCTCCACGCAAAGCCCCGCGGCACAAACCCGGCCAGCCCCGCCACACCGCCACGCCCCAGCCCCTTGCCCCCCACCCCGCCATCTCCCCCCTCGCGCACCTTGAGTATGTGGGGGAACAGGAAGAGCAGCCCAGTGTGCATGCCGCTGCCCAGGCCAATGGAGGAGAGCACGCCAAGGCCCACCCACCACACCACGTACTCCACCGTGTACTGTGGAGGAGGGATGGGGGAGAGGGCGCGTGGGGGGGGGCGAGGTGATGAGGTATTGGGAGGTCAAGGCACAGGCGGGAGGGTTTGGAGGGCTGCGTGCAGCGGTCCTTCGGAGGTGGGCGACGCGGCTGCTGAGGGTGGTGGGGCTGGCGGGGCCTGGCGCCATGGCAGCCGGGCACAGCGTGCCCCTAGGTCGCACCTCCAGCTCAGTGATGATGTGTTCGTACGACGATGTGTACTTTGCGCCGCCGTACAAGAGCAGCGCCGGCAGTACGACAAGCAGCGTGAAGGGATGGCTGGCGAGCCATTTGGAGCCGCTGAGCAGCGCCTCCGTGGTGTAGCAGCCGAAATAGTAAAGCGTCCGTATGGGACTCTTGAGCAGCGTTATGTTGCGCAGGTTCCGCGCCTGACGCAGCCGGAGCTGCGGGGGCGTCCGGGGCAGGGCGGCGGTGAGGGTGTGTGTATCGGGGGTGTCACGCTGACGATACCTTAGCTGAGTCACGTCAGGGTGGACGTGGCTGCTCGGCCGAAGCATGAGCGAGGCAGCGGCATTGCATGCGCATCTGTTTCGCGGGTGCTCCGGGCCCGAGGGCATCGGTGGATTCTAGGCCCGAGGCACAGACACGGCATCGCACCTCACTGAGCTCCCGCTCGTCGTCTGCCACCTCCATCCTTGCGCTGATCACCCTCTCCCAGCTCCGGCCAAGGCCATGCAGGCGACTCTACAGTGGCTCAACGACTTCTTGCCCCAGGCAGATTGTTTGTGCAAAGTCTTTTTACAAGGCGGGTTGTAAATTGTCTTCAATTAAGCGAGCCCCTGTGATCAAGCTTGGCGTTGGTGCCTTGCGTGTGTCGCGTATATTATGCAGTTGTGCGCTTCTGGCCAAACGCGCGCTAGCAGGCTGCTGTTCCAGCACTGAGCGGGGATAACGTATTGGAAAACAATGGTGTATCGTGATGCCCTCTCTAGAGGAAGGGTCGCTTGTCTCCTGCACAACCCCGGCCTGCATGCGTGCTGCATGCCACGTCCTCCCTGCCTCCCTGCCCGTGCACAACCCCGGCCAACCCCGCTGCTGAGCACGCAACGGTTTCAAGTAATCACCAGCACTGTCAAGGCGGTCGCTGTCCTTTTCCTCCAACACGCTACGCACGCCGACGCGATTCGAGGGGCCGTAACGCCTGCAACACACGCGAGGAAACACCGTCGTCCCCACATGTGACCACTTCACGAGCAGCTAGCGCCACTGACAGGTGACAGCTTCAGCCAGAGGAACGGTGGACAGCAGCTGCAAGCAAAGCAAACAGCGGCGGCAGCTGGCAACGCCAACGCAAGGCAGCTGCGACGCTGTGTGCTGGTTCTTCCGGCTTGCTAGCACCGGGGCCCGCTCCTTCCTTGCACAACCGTGCGGCGCGATGACGCAAGCGACATACATCTGAGCTGAGCACAGCAGCCGGGAGCGCACCGAGCCCTTCAGCCAGCAGCACATTACAGCCACGCCCCCACCCGCACGCCCGCACCCGCGCTCCTCCTCATTCCGCTCGTCCGCCCCGCCCTGTCCTGTCGTCACCGCAACCCCTCGTCCTCCCCGCCCTCCGCCGCCTCGTCCTCCTCCGCCAGCGCCGCCAGCAGCCCCTCCACGTCCACGCCCCGCGCCGCCAGCTGCTCGCTCAGCAGCGCAACCTTGCGCTCCTCCTGGCCCAGGCACACCAGAAGGTCAGTCATGCCCTCGTCCGCCTCCGCCTCCGCCGCCTCGCGCGCCGCCGCCGCCGCCGCCTCGATGCGCGCCTGCACCTCCGCCTCGGACGGCCCGGCGGCAGCCGCCGGCGGGCCTGACAGGCGGGCGGGACGGGGATTGGAGGGCCAGCACGGGACGCGTGATGTAGCGGGGCAGTGGGCAGTAAGGCGCGGGCGGCGTGCACTCAGACTGTGCGCTGGAGAGGGCCGCAGCGAGGGGCGCTCACCGTTTGCCGCCGCCGCTGCAGCGCGCGCCTCGGCCGCGGCGGCCGCCGTGCGCGCCTCCGCCAGCGCGCCCTGCGCGGACCGCAGCTGCGCCTCGGTGGCAAAGGCGTGCGCCTCCAGGTTGTTGTAGGCGGCGCTGAGGTCGCGCAGGTCGGCCTCAGCCTTGCCCGCGGCCATGGACGCGCCCGCGGCGGCCTCGCGCGCGGCGGCGGCGTCGGCCTCTGCCTGGCCCAGCCGCGCCGCCATGCGGTCGGCCTGGGGTCGCGGTGGAGGGGAGGGGAGGGGAGAGAGGCCCAGGTGGGGTTGTGGTTGACCGGCGAGGGCAGGGAGGTTGGAGTCGGTTGATGAAGCAAACAGGCGGTGGGTGTCGGCAAACAGGCGGTGTGCGCGTGCAGCACCCCAGCAGTCCTCCCGCCCCTGCACCCCCCGCCAGACACTGGACCGCACCACACATCGCCCGGCAGCGCCCACCTGCTGCCGCAGCGCCGCTACCTCCTGCTCCGCCCGGCTGGCCCGCAGCTCCAGCGCCACGCGCGCCTCCACGTCAGCCGCGGACCCGGACATGCCCAACCCCATGCCGGGGCCGGGCCCAGCGCCCGCAGCGGGGCCGGGGCCAGGCGCAACCGCGGCAGCCGACGCCAACGCGCCAGAGGCTGCCGGCGGCGCGATGCCGCCAGCCTGCGAGAGCCTGCGGACCGGGGGCAGCGGCAGCCGGGCGCTAGGACAGGCTGCCGCGATGAGGCCGCTACGGAGGGCGCCCTTGTGTCCGGGCACACCCCTCGCGGGGGCCAACCCAGCAGTGCACAGGCGCAGGGCCGGGGCAGGGCGGGGTGCAACGGCCCAGTCACCATGCCGGCACCCGCCGGGCCGTCGCGCCCCCCGGGCTCCCGCCGGTCGCACCTGAACAGGTCCTCCGCCAACGCCCGGTTGCGCCCCCGTAGCTCCTCCACCTCCCGCCCCAGCCGCCCCAGCGCAGCCACCGCCCACGCCAGCCGCGACGCGTCGTCGTGCCCCGGCACCTGGCTGGGGTGGGTCGGCAGCCCGTCCTGCGGCAGGGGCAGCCAGCCAGGGGGTACGGGCCGCACGCAGGCGGGGCAGCAGCGGCGGGATCAGCGGTGCGGCCCGGGCCAAGGCGGATGCCTCCGGCGCTCCGGTGCTGTTCCGACAGCCGCTGCCATGGGCCTCCATGCAGCCCAGTCCCCGCATTGGCGCGGCCCCCAGCGACCTCTGAGCGCCTCGCCAGGTGGACGTCCCCGCATGAGCCGCCCCATGTGGCGCACCGGCTCAGCAGCCGCCCGCTCGCCGCGCGGTCCACGCTCACCTGCGCGCTGCCGCCCTTGTGGCCCGCGGGCCGCGAGAAGACCTCCATCACCCGAGCCCGCACCGCCTCCTCCACCCGAGACACCAGCGCCGCCACGTCGGGCCCAAGCGCAAAGGGCGGCTCAGCCGCCGCCGCCGCATCCGCCCCGGCGGCCGCCGCCGCCTGCGGCGGCGGCTCCACAGCACCGCCACGCGGCTGTGGAGCCGCCGGCGCCCGCGCTGCCGGCGCCGCAAAGGCGGAGCTGCGCTTCAGATCCTCAATTCTGAAGAAGAAGTGGCTTAGCCCGATCCGGGACATGACCACGTCAAGGACGAGCTCCGACGGCGACTGCGGCGGCGCGGCTCCCGGCGGCGGCGCCGCCGCATTGTGCTGCGGCGGCGGGCTGCCGTACAAGATGCAGGCCGCCAGCACGCAAGCCGCCAAGCCGCAGATGACCGGGTCGCCGCCTCCAGACCCCGACGCCAGCTGCGCCGTCGGCGGCGTCGGAGACGGCGCTAGCGGCGGCAGGTGCCCGGACGCCGGCCCCGACGACGACATGCCGTAGGGGCGGCTGTCGGCGCCTGGCGGCGGCGGCGGCGGCGGCGCGGCGGCGGCGGCCGGGCCCTGGCGGCCCGTGGCCAGGTCGACGAGCAGGGGCACGTGCGCGGCGCCGTCCAGCAGCGCGGCCACCGCCTGCGGGCAGTCCTGCAGCCAGGCCAGCAGCAGGCGCAGCAGGCTGGCGGCCAGCAGCCGGGCGGCCTCGCCGCAGGGCGGCCGCAGCGCGGCCGTCAGGTGGCGCACGATGCTGCGTTGGGCAGAGGGGCGGGAGGAGCAAGGAGGTGAACGCCCGCAGGCAAGCACAGCTGTGACGAGGTCCAGCGGCTGGCCATGCGGGGCCACAGCCACAGGCGCCATCGCCCCGCCGCTGCCGGGGCGGTGCGGGGGCCCGTCGCCCGCTACCCAGCAGCCGCAGCCCCAGCCCTCGTCCGCCCAGGAACGCACCGCGGCATGACGAACTCGGGCGGCAGGCCCGGCCCCGCCGGCAGCTCCAGCGCCGCGCCCAGCAGCCGCAGCTTGGAGGCCGCGTTGCCCAGCAGCAGGTGCTGCAGCACCCCTACGGCGCGGAGCGCCAGCAGCGACGACCCCACAGACGCGCCGCCGCTGCTGCCGCCGCCGCCAGCCCGCAGCGCCTCCGCCAGCTCCTGCCCGAACGCCGCCAGGCCGGAGCCCGGGCCGGGCCCGGCGGCGGCGCCGCCTGGCGGGCGCGGCCCCACCACCGCCGCCAGCGCCGCCTGTCCCTCCATGTTGCCGCGGCAGTAGGCGGCGAGCAGGTGGTCGGCGGCGGCGCGCTCGGCCGGGTCGGGGCCGTGCAGTGCCACTCGCAGGACCCCCTGGGGGGGGCAGGGCCAGGTGGTGGCGGCTCGAGGCGCAGGTGGTGGCGGCTCGAGGCGCATGCCTGCCTCCTGGCCTCCTTCCCTGGTAATGTCTGTCAGGCTCGGCCGGCGCCCAGTTTCGTCCGTTGCCCTTCCTTCTCAAACCCATCACCACCAACAGCTCGGCTCCGCGGGCTAGCGGCCCTTCCATGCCTCCTCTGCGCCCAGCGACCACCCGATCTTCCCCCTTTCTCCCGAGCCAGCAGCCCCAGGTACGCACCAGCAGCACCGGCACCTCGGCCGGCGCTGGCCCCGCTTGCGGGCCCGCCTCGCCCTCCTGCGCCGCCGCCGCCGCCGGCCGCACGCTGGCCGCCGCCAGCCGCTCCTGCCCCGCCGGCAGCTCCGACACCAGGTCGCCCAGCGCGCCCAGCGCCGCCGCGCGCACGGGCGCCGACGGCAGGCCGCCGCCCGCCAGGGCCACCGCCGCCAGGGCCTCCAGGCCGCCCGCCGCCAGCAGCTTGGACTGGTTGGCGGAGCGGTTGGAGGCCTCGGCTGCGCGGTCGGACTCGGGCGCGGAGGCGCTGGGCGGGGCGCACTGCGGGGCGGGAGGGAGGCGAGTGGTGGGGCGAGGGGTTAGGGAAGGGAGTGGGAAGGGGCATACCGTGTGGGTGGGGCGCCAGGGTGCCCCTCGTCGCGGCCCCGCCATGCCCACAGCTGCTCGCCACCGACCCATTCTTCCCTCCCCACCCTTCCCTCCTCCCGATGGGCAGGGCCGAGTACTCCACGCATCCCGTCTCCACCAGCAGCCTTAGCGTGCACCCAACCCCCCTGTCCCCGCCTAATGGCTTATAGCCCCTACGCCTCTGCCCCTGGTCGATCACACACCCCCCTACCCCTACCCCTGCCCCAGGCCCAGGCCCCCGCGCCCTCCCCACCAGCAGCCGCAACGCCCCTAGCAGCCCCAGCACGTTGGCCGTCTTCTGCGCCGGCAGCGCCGCCGGCCCCATCAGCTGCTCACTGCCCGCCGCCGCCAGCGCCGCCAGCGCCTGGCCAAATTCCAGCGACGGCTCGTCGGTGCCGTCGCCAAACGGACCGCCGCCGCCACCGCCGCCTGCGCCGTTGCTGAGGAACGGGATGGGCCCGGCGGCGGCGGCGTAGGCGCCGCCGCCGTTCGTGGCGGCGGCCCCCCCGGCGGCGGCGCCTTTGCCTCCGCCTCCGCCGGCTGCCGGCGCAGCGGCGCTGAGCAGCTGCGGCAGCACCGGCAGGTGGCCCATCTCCCGGAACAGGCGCTGGTTGGCTGGGTTGCCGCGGAGCAGGTTGGTCATCAGCTCCAGCGCGTCCTGTGCGGATGGGCGGCGCAGCAGGGAGCCCGCGGCCGGTGCGGCACGCCCCGAGGACGTCGTGTGCGGCCCGCCCGCCCGCCCCGTTGCCAAGTGCAGGGGGCGCGCCGGCCGTTTGCCGGCCCTTGCGCTTGCGCCTGCTCTCGGGTCAAACGCCACGAAACCAAGCCCCGTCCCGCTTGCCCCCCACCCCGCACCTGCACCACCATGCCCCCGTCCAGCCCTCCCTCGGCCCGCAGCAGCTCCGCCACCCGGTCAAAGGCGCCCTCGAAGGCCGCGATCTTCTGGACCTCGCTGCCGCTGGCGCCCGCTGGGCCGCCGGTGCGCGTCAGCGCCGCCAGCAGCAGCAGCGCCTCGTTGCGGATGATCTGCGGGCGAGGCGAGGCGAGGCGGGGAGGGGCCAGGGGGGGGGAGAGGGCTAGGGTGCGCGCCGGGAACAGCCGGGCACTGCCCTTGCCGGGC
>BDDC01000946.1:15084-25740 GCA_001662425.1 Chlamydomonas sphaeroides | reverse complement strand
CTCCCTTTCCTTTTCCCCCCCCCCCCCCCACCCCACCCCGCGCCACGCGGCCGCCTACCTCGGACCGCTCCCCCAGCAGCTCCGTGAGGCGGACCACACTCATGGGCGTGGCCAGGATGGCTTCCTGCGGGGGGGAGGGAGGGAGGGGGACCAGGGAGGAGGAGCGCGGGCGGGGGCGAGGGTGCGAGGGTGTCGGCCGCCTGGTGCACCTCGTTGCTGCGCGCCGTCGCCAATCCTAGCCACGCCCCAAACCCCAAGCCGTCTTCACATGCTGCCGCCACGCGGGAGCCACCCTCCCGTCGCCCCTCATGTTCTCCGTCTTGCCTATGTCCCCCACACCCATACCCGCTTCCTGCCACGCCGCATTATCATGCACCCACCCGCCCACCACCCGCCTTGCTGCCCCCTCTCACCCCCCCTCCCCGGCACCTCGCCCCCGCAGCCCCACCTGCAGCTGCGCCGCGCAGTGCCCCAGCAGCGCAGTGAGCAGCTGCACGGTGTGGTAGCGCGCGTAGAAGTCGGGCACGCCCACCGGCTCGTCCTCCAGCAGCCCCAGCAGCAGCCCCACGTGCTCGCGCTGCCGCGCCAGCAGGTCGGCGTTCATCGCGGCGGCCTGGGCCTGGCGGGGGGAGCGGATAGCAGAGAGGTGGGAGCGGAGGGTGGGTGGGGGATGGCGCGGGAGGAGAGGGCGAGGATGGGAGCAGCGTGCGGCCGCCGCGGGCGACCCGGCCGCAGCTTGGCCCCGCCAGGTGAGAGCGCAGGCGAGGCTGTTGTGCGCAGCTGCCGCAGCAAGCCTCCATCGAGGAGACCAGGCACCGCAGCCCCGACTCGGTCCCCACCTCTGCGGGCGTGAGCCCGGGGTGCTCGTGGCCGTGGCCGTAGCCGTGGCCGCCGCCCTCGTGGCCGCGGTGGTCGTGCGGGTGGCCGCTGGGGCCGGTGGTGGCGGCCACGAGGGCCTCAAGCGCGGAGCGCAGCAGCTCAATGTCGTCGCGGTCGTCCCGCAGCACCGCCACCAGGATGGGCACGCCCATGCTGCCGAACGCCAGCTGCGCCTGCAGAGACGAGTGGGGGCGGTGGGGAAGGGAGGGCGTGAGGTTGAGGTGGCAAGTGTGCATGGCTTGACGCGGGGCCGTCATGGCGGGGCTTCCTGCAGGAGTATGTCGCGGGGCGGGAAGAGTGCGGGGTTGGGGTTGGCGAGGGGTGTGGTGAGGGGTGGAGAGCGTCGCCTGCGCTGCTGCGGGGCTGCAGAACGGGCCGCGTAAGTACCTTAGGGTTGTCCACGAGCAGGTCCTTGAGCTGCGCCATCGCTTGGCGACGGTATTCGGGCAGCAGCGAGCCCGATATGCGCTGCAGCAGCGCCTCCACTTCGGACTCATCATTTGATACAGCTGCAGAGTGTCACGATGGAGGCATGGGCTGATCAAGGCCGCGTGCGACGTGTTCTTCACCGGAGTGCATTCTGAGAGCGACTTGCAATGCGTCGCTACAACCGAGAAAGCTCGCGTGGACCAGCCGTACCTGTGAGAGCAGCTCTTGCCTCTCCTAGCGCCACGCCAGCCACTCCCTTGGCAAGCCCGCCCACGCCCTTAGCGATGCGGCCCAACATCGGGCCGTTGTTCTGCTCCCTTTGATGCTTCTCGTATTACAGCAACTCGGTGATGTGTTCTGGGCGTCCAGGCATTTTCCGCCCTGCCAAATTGGCAGTAGGGGCGCAACACCCAAGCGCAACAACAGCTACAAAAGGCCCAAGCAGCTCTGCAGTAAGTTCTATGTACAGCAAAACTGCCAACTTCATTGTGTACAAGACAGCCGGTTTGGGGAACTCGTCTTGGCACGAACCACACGCAAACCTCGCGCGACTCCCGCGATGGAGGGGGCAAACAATCCACACAGCACTGTACAACATGCGAGTCGCTACTGTTGAACTAAACAAGCGGCAAAGGCTATCCTGTTGCAATTGCCGGTGCGTGCCTGCCAAAACACGGCTGTTGTACAATATGCAGCTCTGCCTCCTCGGTATGATCGACTCGCATCCTCCTATGATCCAACGCAAGACTGCCTCTATGAGCTTATTCGGCATAGACCCGTCTGGCATCCTCCAAGGGCCCTCACTAGCCCTGACCGCACCGGCACGCGGGTGCGACGTAAGCGGGCCAGCTCCAACGCAGCTGCCCTGCCGTATTCAGTCGCGCCGGACGCGCCGCCGCCATGCCCATTTCGCCACGGGCTGATCCCACGGCTGCAGGCGCAGCAGCTTGCATCCGCCTCCTTGACCTCCTCGTCGCGCGCGTGTGCCTCATCCCAGGGCGTCACCTTAGGCCGACACCTCGTTCATGGTCTCAATGAGGTCCAGGAACTCCTGCGGGGTCGCAGCAGTGCCGTGAAGCGCACTGGGCTCGAGCCGGTCCGTGTGTACACTTATGGGTGCGCGCTTGCCGTGCGGGGTTGTGAGGGCGGGCGGCCAGCAGGTGCAGCTCGCCCACACAACGGCGGGAGAGCCGTTGGCAATCAAGCGGCGACGCGTTGCAGCTGGCGCCGGTCCCCGGCCCCCGCCGGCCCGCCTCCTGCCCTCCCTCCCTACCCCACCCGCCCAACCCGCCTTGTGGTCGACCCGCTGGTCGCCGTCGCGGTCGGCCTCCGCCACCATGGCCGCGGCCTGGGCGGGGGTCACGTTGAGGTGCTGCGCCGGGGAGGGGCGGCAAGCGGCGTGGGGGGCGCGGAGGGGAAGGCTTGGCAGGAGGATAAGTTGCGCGTTGGGGAGGAGAAGGGCGAGGAAGTGAGGGTGGGCAGGCAACGGCAGGTTGTGGGGGCGGGTGCGAGCGGATCCGTTAGTATCCGTGCGAGGGAGCCGGCGTGGATCCATGACGAGGCGGGGCGCAGGTGGCGAGACGCACTGCCCGCCTCCTGCCGCGGCAATGCTCCCCCGGCATCGGCCCCTCGTACACCCATGCGAGGCCCTGCCTTCCCCGGACATGTGGGTGGGTTTGAGGGTGCCCGTGCGCCCCACCTTCTGCAGGTCCTCGGCGCCGAAGCTGCTCCGGCGCGGCGGGGCCAGCTCCTCGAAGGAGATCTTCTCCTTGCCCTGGCGGGAAGGCGGGGCAGGGCAGAACAGGACGGGACAGGATCCGGGAGCATGGGCGCGAGGTATCAAGCAGCGAGCTTGGGCTGGCTCTTCCTTGACGCCGCCAAGTCCATGCCCCAGCCCCGCCCCGCCGACCTCTGTCAGCTCCCCTCTGTGCAAGGCTGCCTCTTCCTCCCCGTCTCCCCGCCCCTCCAGCCCCGCCTGCCCGCCCACCTCGCTGGCCAGGATGAACTGCCACACGCTGGGGGCCTTGGGGCCTCCCCGCGCGTTGTCGATGATCCAGCTGGTGCGGCCCGTGCCGGGGCCGGGGTCGGAGCGGTTCACCTGATGGCGTGGCCGCACGAGTGCGGGTGAGGGAGGTGGACGGGACGGCGGCTGAACAAGGCCTCCTCGCGGAACCTTATACTCCCCTTGCAGGATGGGGGCCTCCCGCGCCCCCCCGCCCCCGAGCAGCCGCGCAACACGGGCCACTGCCCTCAAGCGCTCACCCCCGGGCGTCGTGTGCAACAGCTTCTGCTGTTCTGCAGCCCCCGCCCTGAGCCCCCATCGCCGTCGCTACGCTGCTCCAGGGAGGCACCCTTCCCCTGCGCACCTTGTGCAGGTCGTAGCCGATGAGCGAGGTCATGGCCGGCATGTCATCATCGGCCTTGTTGGAGCGGCGAGGGGCGGGCTTGGCGGCGCCGCCCGCGGCGAAGCCGGCGCCGCGCGGGGCCTGGTCGGGCCGGCCGGCGTCGCGCTCCATCTCCATCTCCTCCACATCATCGTTGGCGTGCGACTCAAAGTCGTTGAAGGACGGCACGTAGTGCCTGCAGGCAGCAGCGGGTGCAGCGAGTAGACGTGTAGACCGGGATCGCTTCGTCGGCGACATGCCGGTACTTGTGCTGCTCGGTAGCTTAGGCCGATGCTTCTGGCGTCAGGCATGCCTGGCTGGGGGCATTTGACGTGTCGCGCAGCACTCACAGCCCCCCGTGGTTGCGGATGGCCGCGGATAGTGCGTCGGTGAAGCCCATGCTTGCGCAAGTTGCTCGGTACTGCGGCAGCAACGCGGCAGGGGATGATGTTTGTTTTCAGATTAAGCTGCAAGCCAGAAGGGGGCGGCAGCAGCGATGGCGGCCGTTCGCACGCAGCGCTCGGCAGGGGAATGTTGCGGCGGCATGCGTTTCGTTAGGGCGCCAGCAGGCATGGCGCGGCCTCCGCGACGGCCCGGCTGGCACATACGGACGCCCAGGATGGCAATGTGGCGTTGACAATGTTACCGCGCCGTGCGGTAGCGCGAGAGCCTCTGTCGGCAATTCCCAACCGCCCTCGACCGCGACGGACCTGGGCGAGCAGTGTTGGCGTGCGGGTGAGCGGTGTGCTTGTAAACGTGTTTGCTTTAGACTCTGTCAGCTTTCCTCCGCCGGAGGCGCCTGTATGTCGCGAAAACCGGAATGGGGCTTGTCCGCGTCAGCTCAGACTGGGGCTTTGCCGGGCTTGGCCGAGATTACTTGCCTCGCTTGTCGCTATGGACCCTGTAATTACTTGTCGCACGGTTTGGCCGTGTTTCGGCGGCGCGTCGGCAACCGAGCTGGTACATGCCTACTGCGCAGCCCGCTCCCACACGCCGCACCCGCACCTGAGGAACATGCTTCTGCCCAGTCTTGCCGACATGCTGAGGTGGCGTTGGCGTCTGGAGCGGATTAGTGGCTTGAAATCGGAGTCACTGGCAGTGGCTACGGGGGGGATGAGCGGGGGCTTGGGAGCGGAACCGACGGGTTTCGTTCCACCGGCGTGCCGGGAATGTGCGACCCAAATCGCTTGCCAGCCTGCTGCAGCGAGCTACTTTATAAGTCTGCCGTGTACGCCAGCCGTATACAACTGCTACCGGCAGCCCTGCGTTGCGTACCAGCCACGCGTTCAAGGCTTCGCTTGCGTCGCTTACGGCCGCCTGAGGCGCAATCCGGCTAGCTCTGATACTCAACCTAGCAAGTAGGGTACCTGTGGAATCAGTCGTAGCCGGCGCACCGCCCTGTGGCCATGGCCGCGTTTAGCCATCGCGCACAGCTGCTGGCCCCTCCGGACGCTGCTCGCAGCTAGACACCTCGCCCACTATCCAGCCATCCTGCCGCTGGCGCTTCTTGCACCACCACCCCCGACCCACCCTTCTCTCGCCCCTTGCTGCCCGCACCCCCGCAGGCCCTCCGCCCGCTTGCCGCTGCCTGCGCGCTCGCTGCACCTCGCAGTTCCACACCATGACCGCCCAGGCCACTGCCCGCGGTGGCGCCTCGCGCGCCGCTGCCGCCCACGGGCCCAGCCCGCGCCCTCTGGCGCCGCCCACCCCTGCGGGCCCCTCCACCAGCGGCCGCGCCGCCGCCCCGGGGCCGCACAGCCGCCGCCCCCGTGCCGCCGCCCCGGCCGCAGCCGCCGTCCAGCGGACGGGCCGCGGCCTGGCGCTGGTGGCTGCCGCGGCGGCTCCCTCCACGGCCACGGCCGTCATTGTGGCGCACCCCACCTTCAACATGACCGGCAGCTACGCCAGCGGCGATGAGGAGGTGGGGCCGGCGGGGGATTGGTGGGGCTTGGCGAGGAATCGGCCGTGTGTTTTGCATGCGCTGCATGTGGGGGTGGGCAGCTGCGGCACGAGGAGGGCGAGCAGGAGACGGACGGAGCCGCAGCATGGGGCACGCCGTGTAGCGGGGCGTTGGCGAGCGATGGGCCCGTACGCGTTGCGAGGTAACCGCCAACCGTGGTCAACCGCCAACCGCAGGACATGATGCCCAACGACATGGACGAGGAGCTGTTGGCGCCGCCCGCAGAGTTCCCCGTGCCGCGTGGTGGGTGGTCAGGGGAGGCACAGGGGCCGGAGGGTGCCAGGGGAGTTGGGGGGGGGAAATGGGGATGGGGATGGGGACGGACAGGGCGGCGGGTGGCGTGGCATTAGGGCAGATGTTGGCGGGAGAGGGGCAAAGCGCCCTGCATGGGGCTCTGCACCCCAGGACCCACCGCTGCCGGCCCCTTCCCGGCCCCTTCACCGCCGCCTCCGCCCCCTCCGCCCCCTCCGCCCCTTCCGCGCCCCCAGGCGAGACCGCGGGCGCCACGCTCATCCTGGACGGCGTCACGGTGCAGGCGGGCGACCGCGACCTGCTGAGCGTGAGGCGGGGCCTGCAGGAGGGGCGGGGGCGGGGGGGTTAGGAGGCAGGGGGCCGCAGAGAAAGGCAGTGCGGGCACGGGCGGTGGTAGGGAGGGCAGTCCCCGTTTGACCCGCTCCCTCTCCATGCCTGCCCCCTCCCCTCCCCCTCCCCTCCCTCCCGCCGCAGGACGTGTCGTGGCGGCTGATGCCCGGCCAGCGCGCCGGCCTGGTGGGCGCCAACGGCTGCGGCAAGAGCACGCTGCTGCGCTGCCTCAGCGGGCTGAGGAGCGTGGACGCGGGCAGCGCCCGGGTGGCGCACACCATCCAGGTATGGGGGTGGGGGTGGCAGGGGGCGGTGGGGAGGGGAGGCGGCGGGGGAGGAGGCACCTGCACCCCTCGCACGGCGCGGCCCCCGCCAGGCACAGGACCGGCTGCATCCCCCGCCCGGCCCCCGCCGCCGCGCTTGCCCACACGCCCACCCGGCCAACACCAACCCCTCCGAACGGGTCCCCTTGCCCCGCCGCCCCGCCGCCCCGCTCCGACCCCTCCCCAGGTGGGCTACCTGGAGCAGACCGCGGTGGGCGGCTCGCGGCGCACGGTGTGGCAGGAGGCCCGCAGCCGCATGTCGGGCCTGGTGGCGGCGGAGCGCGACATGATGCGCGCGGAGCGGGAGCTGGCGCAGGGTGGGGTGGTGGGGGCGGGTTGGGGGTGGTGGGGGCAAGGGGCCCCGGGGGGGAACGACCCCCGCCCGAGCTGTGCGACACGGGGGAGAGCGTGGGTGGCTGCGCGGGGTCTGAAGCCCGGGGCTTGAGGATTCAATTCCAGCCACCCGTAACGCCATGGCCCGTGGGTGTGCAGGCGACCCTACCGCCGCGACGCGCCTGGCGGCGGCGCAGGAGGCGTGGGAGCTGGCGGGCGGCCCCGAGAGCGACCGCACCATCACCAACGTGCTGCAGGGGCTGGGCTTCAAGATGGAGCAGTTCCACAAGCGCTGCTCCGAGTTCAGTGGCGGCTGGCAGGTGCGCGCGTGGCGTGTGTGTTCCAGTGTTAGGTAGGTGTGTGTGGTGTGTGGTTGGGGTGGATGGTGTTGTCGCACGCGAGGGGGCGCCGGTGGGGCGAAGCGGAGCGCGTGGGTGCGCAGGGCCGGGGTGGGTACAGCGGGGCGGGGCATATGCTGCATGTGGACCTCCGCCGCTCCCCTCCTTGTCAACCCTGCCCTTCCCACTCACTCTCCGCCGCTCCCCTTCCCACCCCTCACCGTGCCCCCTCCCCAGATGCGCATCGCGCTGGCCCGCCTGCTGCTGGGGCCCGCGGGCCAGGGCGGCTCCGGCAGCGGCGCGCTGCTGCTGCTGGATGAGCCCACCAACCACCTCGACAGGTGCGGGCAGGCCGAGGGCCCGGTGCAAGAGATGTCGGCACGGGCAGTGGCCAAGCCTTGGGTCCCAGCTCCACAGCTCGCCAGCAAAAGCAATAGCCCACAGCCTCTCGACCCACACGTCCTCCTTGCCTCCCCACTCCCTCGTGAATGACCCATCCTCTCCCCAGCGCCGCCTGCAAGTGGCTGGGCAACTTTTTGCGCAACGGGGTGCCGCCCACCACCAGGTGCGGCCGCGGCAGGTTGCGGCCACGGGCGGGGCGGGGCACACGCGGCCAAGTAGAGGCTGAAGCGGTTAGAACGGCGGCTCGCATTGGGTTAGCTAGCGGCACTAACCCTGCCCGCCTACCCCTCTTCTCTTCCCTCCTCCCCCACCCCCAGCGTGGTGCTGGTGTCCCACGACGAGGCGCTGCTGGAGGCCGCTTGCAACCGCATCGTGGAGGTGCGCGGCCGCACGCTCAACCACTACGTGGGCGGCTTCAAGAAGTTCCTGGAGCAGCGCGCGGCACGGGAGGCGCAGGCGCGCGCGGGTAAGGAGCGGCAGCGGGCGGGAGGAGCAGGAGGAGGTCGAGGCGTGGGGCGGGCGGGCGAGGGAGCTGGCCAGCACGGGTGTGCTGCCTCGCTCCTCGTGGCTCGCCTCGTACCGGTACCGAGACGCCACCCTTGCCCGCTTTTCACCCCCCCCCTTACCCTGCCAGAGGCCGAGGCGCAGCAGATGGAGATTGACAAGCTGGAGGAGTTCGTGACGCGGTTCGGAGCCAAGGCGTCCAAGGTGGGGGGCGTGGATTGGGGCCTGGGTGCGGTAGACAGGAGAGGGGCCGTGGGCCCGGCGCAAGGAGCAGCTGTAGCTGCGGCGGCAGGAGCCGGTGCTCCCCTATGCTCGCCACCCCACGTCTACTGGCCTACCGACACTCCCGCCCTTCGCGCCCTGCCCTCCTCCGGGCCCCTTCCCCTCCCCCTCCTCCCCTCCCCACAGGCCTCTCAGGCGCAGTCCAAGGCCAAGATGCTGGAGAAGCTCAAGGCGCAGCAGACCGTGGTGCCCGCGGCCGCCGCCGCCACGGGCGCGGGCGACGCCAGGAAGGTGTGCGGGGTCGGCCGGCCGGCCAGCGGAACGGGGCGGGACCCACAGCGCGGCTGCTGCGCACGGGCTCGTCGCTGTGGACGCATGCGGCTTGTCGCAAGCCGCGCAAACCCAACTCCTCTTCCACCCATGGCCCTAACCGCTTCCCTCGCCCCCCCTCCCCCCGCCCTCGCGCCAGGTGTCGCTGCGCCTGCCCCGCGCGCCGCCCTGCTACACGGAGGTCATCAAGCTGGAGAACGCCACCGTGGGCTGGGGCACGGCGCCCGCGGACCCCAGCGCCCCGGACGCCGCCAAGCCGCTGCTCACGGGCATCAACACCATCATCCGCCGCGGCCAGCGCGTGCTGGTGGGTGGGGCGGCGTGCGGCACCCTGCAGTGCGATGCGCGCAAAGCAGGCGGTTGCAGCGGAGGCCGGCGAGGGCCGCCGATGTCGCGCGCCAGGCTCACTCACCGTGTGTGTTCGGGATAGGTAACACAGCGTAAGCGTTGTGTGGGCCGCTTTGAAGTGTTGCTGCTCCCCCCAGCCCGCGCTGCTCCCTCTGGCTCACTCCTCCCCCATCCTGGGTTCCTGATCCCGCCCACCGCTCCGCCCCGACCCCAGGTGCTGGGCCCCAACGGCGCCGGCAAGTCGACGCTGCTCAAGGCGGTGGCGGGCCAGCTGCCGCTGTGGGGCGGCAAGCGCACGCTGGGCGATGGAGTCAAGCTGGCGGTGTTCAGCCAGGACCTGGCGCAGGTGTGACCAACTGTTAGGGCGTGTGTGTGGGGGGTGGGTGGGGGGGCTGCAGCAGGGAGAGCCGAGGGAAAGGGGGGAAAGGGGGGAAAGAAGTCAGGGCCCTATGTGTCACGGGGCGTGCCGCCCTACTGCCAGCGGAGGCCGGGGATGGGGCCAGGGCGATCGGCCCGGCGGACTTGTCCGCGCTGCCGCTCTGCCCCCGCTTCGCGGACCCACTGCCCCCGCTTCATGGACCCACTGCCCCCCCTTCATGGACCCACTGCCCCCGCTTCATGGACCCACTGCCCCCGCTTCATGGACCCACGCTCCTCCCTCCGCTGAGCATGTCCTCAGCCCGCCCTGCCCTGCCGCCGGCGCCTGTTCGCCACCCTCCTCGCTCACCATCCCTACACCGCACGCCTTGCCCCCGCAGGACCTGCCGCTGGAGCTGCCCGCGCTGCAGTACGTGGAGGACGTGGCTCGCGCCAACGACCCGGGCATGACGCTGGAGAAGTGCCGCGCGGCGCTGGGCGCGCTGGGGCTGACCGGCACCATGGCGCTGCAGAAGATCGGTGAGGGGGAGGGGCTGCGACGGGCGTGGCGACGTACGTGGATTAGCATGCAGCAGCAGCAGCATTGCTAGTTGCGTAGAGGCCTGCTGCGGCGCCCAGCTGGCAGTGCCCCCCGGGTGACATGTTGCCGTCTTGCTGGCCGCGGAGTTCTGCTGGTGGGAGGCGGCTCCGGCAGCGAGCACGGCACTGCTGCACGCCGTGGCGCCACAGGGCCGCGGGGCCACAGGGCCGGGGCGCCCCCGGGCTGAGCGCGCCCCTCCTGGCCCCTCCCCGGCCCTCCGCCTTCAGGCGTGCTGTCCGGCGGCGAGAAGGCGCGTGTGGCTCTTGCCGCCTTTGCGCTGGTGCCCGCCAACGTGCTGCTGCTGGACGAGGCCAGCAACCACCTGGACGCGCAGACCATCGAGGTGGGGGCCGCGAAGGGTGACGAGGGGAGGGTGCAGGGAGAGTGAGAGGGGCCGGAGTGCCAGAGCGGTCTCGCATGCTGCTCGGGGCCCTGCTGCCGCCGCTCCACCCCGCCCCTGCCCCTGGTGCCCTGCTGCCGCCCCTGGCTGCGCCCAGGTGCTGACGGGCGCGCTCAACAACTTTGAGGGCTCCATCATCGCCATCACCCACAACCAGGTGCGGCCGTACTGTGCAGCATGTGTACGGCAGTACGGCAACCGTGTGTGCTGCGCCGTGCCGTCCGCTGCTTCGTGCACAGTGCCGGGCAGCAGCGCCGCCACCAC